>JAABLK010000330.1:0-33700 GCA_012295415.1 Phytophthora chlamydospora
ATCAAGCATACTGCGCTCTCGACCTCGATATCTCGTCGCCCAATTCCGAAAGTGGCGGACACGAGCACTGGAGCTTTGTTCACGACACGATGGATTGCACCCTTCCCTTCCGGGTTTGATGCAAACTCAGCTGCGAGCTTTCGGTCACAGCAAGACGCTGTATTTGCTCGTTCAGAATCGCTTCGGAAGCGGCGGCAGGGTAGATGAAGAACTTGGCCACGCAGCATTTCTCCACCTTCAGTCGTAAAAGGCGTTCGCGGCTTTCGTGGAGCCTGCGGAATCAAGAATGACGGGCGACGCTGGCCTCGTTTGGGGGGAGGAACTGTCTTCGGTCTCCAGAGATCGCCTCCTTCAAGTCTCGTAAGCCAGAACTCATGACCCCTGTCCTCAAACAGGCGATCGTTCCCTCAATAGTGAGTGTCACCCCTGCTGCCTCTGTAAGCTTGGAGAAATGCGTTCTAGTTTCACTCCGGTATACTCGCTCTCGAGCATCGCGGCGAGAAACCCGTGTTTGCAGCCTCGATCAGCGTGAAGTCGATCCCACTTCGAGCGATCAGCTGCATCAGCACCGGGGTATCCCCACTGCTGTTAGGCAATTGGCCGTTGAAGTCATCTTGGTGTTTCCTCGGTGCGATGCGTCCGCGATCAAGACGAAGCGTCTACTCTTGGACACGAACGCCATCTGGGCGGCTTTCTGCAGACCTTCCGCGATATCCTCCGGTTTGCATTCCCCGCCTTCAAGTAGGAGACTCAACACGAAGTCGCACACACTGTCGATGTACTTCGTAAGTGGGTGGGACTGCAGCGTAGGGTAAGCTACAAGCCCGAGACGGATCTCCGCATTCGGCTGATCAGCTCTAACGGCGTCCAGGACCGTCGCAATCGAGGACTTGACGAGCTACGCGTCGACTTGGTACAGGCCAGCACAACGACGAGATCGAACAATTCACCTTCGACACGAACAGGCTTGACTTCGAGCGGTGGAGTCGGTAGCTTTGGCTTCGTCTCGATAGCGAAATCCGTGACCTCCTTGAGCTTTTGAATCTCGACCTGCTGCGCAAGAAGAAGTCGACGGATATTGGAGAGATCGCTATCCTGGACACCGCCAGAAGCGCTCGCCACCCCCGTTCGAGTTGGGATTCTGTCGCGTTCAGGAATTGGCGTTTCAGAAGCACTGATCGGTGGCTGTACTGCACTGAAATCCTCAACTGCGGGGGCACTGGAAGGTGGCTGGTCGTCTTGGCATGGGGCTGATCATGCTGTCAGCATTGCCAGAACCTGAGCCTCTAGCTCTGCATTTTGTGCTTCTCTTCCAATGGCTCAGAGTGTATCTGCAGACGGCATGGTGTACTAAGGATGCAAGACTGTTGAGCACCCAAGCTTTGTATCCGGTGCGTGACTTCGAGACCTGTTTTGAAGTAACCAAGACGGACTCGACGCTCGGTGTACTGCCCGTTGAAGAGGACGATCGACTGGCTGAGGACAGCAATTTCGGTCTGAACAATAACGCGGTCATCTCTGCTGCAGTATCGGAGCCCGTTGTGGATGAGGTACCAACGCCCTTGTGGCTGACGATCCTCAAAGCGAAAATGCTGATTCTCCAGCGGTTGAAACGGAGCTGGAAGTGGAGGAAGCCTTCAGTTCTAACGAAGATGTTACGACGGATTCGGAGGGCGTGAACAGCGAGCAGTTTTACCGGACTCAGTTCCAACTTCAGAACGCGTACGGCATCCTGATGCGATGGACTCTCGCGGCAACGTCCGAGTTATGGGTGAGGCAATCGAGAAAGCTCCAAGTCAGGCCGAACGTATCCTCGAAACATCAAAGCGGTGAGCAATTACTTAAGCTGGAGCAAACCCTCAGCGCGCAGGCTGGATCGATTCGTCCACCAAGCGCTCGAACTCATGAGTGACACTGAAAAACTTCGGCTCATGGACGATGTCGGGGAGACACACAATAACCTGGTGGCTGCATATGCAGTTGGTGACGACACGGGTGCCTTGTACCAAGCCATTCTACAAGATAACACTCTTGCCAAGACCACGCTGAAGACCGAGTACCCCTTCAGCCAGTTCGTCCGTCGTCAGGAAGCGTGTGCACAACGCTATGGTGCACACCAACGTAATGATGAAGCTCAAGAACTCTGTGGCAACCCCACCGCAGGTGAGGTCATGCGGTAATCTCGTATTTTCGCATGGCAAGCAACCGTCTTTGTTTGTCTTCCTTTTGGTACCTTCTGCTACTTCCACGTAAAAGAGAATATGTCTGTGTGTCTTGTGAAGTTTTTTTTTTTTTTTCACGATCCATGCATCTCAGATTCCATCCAGTCTGCACCGTAACCACGCAACGTCTCTTCTTGTGAAATCAAGTAATATGGCAATGCTGAGACCCTTTATGGACAAACATATCACACTGAATCGTGAGATGCCGTGCATTAAACCAATGAGGAGATCATTTTCTCAACTCCGCTCTTGAAATAATTAATAGTGGCGTGGTGGATTCGTTTGAACACAAGGCCATGCTTGCTAAAAAGGAGGAGCATTTCATCAAGACTATGGTCATAACAAGCAAGCTGTTCGCAGATTCGTGCCGCCAACCAGTGCCCGCCACCTAGTACGTCAGCTCGTAAAGCAATTTGTGAGACCATCGCCAGAGCAGATCAAGAGCTCGTACGTCTTGAAGTTTTTTTTAGCAACCGCCTGTGGGTGTGCTCCTAACCACAATCCAAAAACGTAACTTGTCAAAGCATCATTTTTATTTTTTGTTATCCCATATGCAATACTATGTTTTTTTTATTTTTAATCATACAACACAAATCCAATTGACTACTGAATATACGTCAGGAACTTCTTGGTGAAGCCGTACAAGCCAGCAACGCCGTATGTGTTGCACTTCCAGTTGGCAGCACCTGGCGCGCAGTCATTATCGCGCTCAAGCGACCAGTAGTGCACGCCCGCGAGACCGTTCGCCTTCGCAAAGTTGCTCACCGTCGCAACATCGTTTAGAGTGAAGATATACTCATGTTGCGGAGCCACTGGAAAGCAGTTGCCGCCAATCATGGGAGTGATCTCGATCTTGTTGTACGGGATGGAGTAGTAGTCGTGAAGGTTCTTTGCAACTTGGTTCGCCGACGCACCCATGTCGCAAGTGCCTCCCGAAACAACGCACTGGCTCAAGTCGGTGTAGCACATGGTCATGGGGTTGATGAGGTAGTTCGTGAGACCGTTTACTTTGATGGAGTTGAGCACCTGGCCACCCAACGAGAGAAACGGATCCCCGCCAGTAGCTTTAGCGAACGAAGAAATTGTGAAGCTGTAGCGGAGGTTGGGATACGTCGCCTGAGCGTTCTTCGTGCGCAAGACCAGACTGTCAACTTGAGCCCGCGTTTGGGTCGTTTCAATATCGAAATCAATGCCGATGAGGTAGGCCGACTGATACGTCTTGATGAACTTGAGGAAGTTGGCGTCGCTGGAACAAGTAAATACGCCGTTCTCCCCCCCAGTCGAGATAATGTACTTCTTCTTGGCAGCCACAAGCGTGTTGATGATCGAGACGACATCGCTTATCGTGTTTCCGGTACCCCAATTCTCCGAGCCGCACTCTCCGTTCGCGAAAGCAAGGGTGACAACATTGAGTCCCAAGCTGGTCATTGTCGAAGCTAGTGGAAGTTTCGCACCGACAAGGGTGTACGGACCGAACGCAAACGACGACGAGCTTGGTGCGGTCGTTGGTGCGGTCGTTGGTGCGGTCGTTGGTGCAGTCGTTGGTGCGGCCGTTGGTGCGGTCGTTGTGGTTGTTGTCGAGCTACACCAAGCGTAGCCCGCGCCCCAAGCATCGCACTCCACTTTCGCCGCAGTCGTGAGGCATTGGGTGCCACCAGCGTACGTCTGAAGGCAACCATTACACGAGGAACATGAAGTTGAAGGTGCTGTAGTCGTCGCAGCAGTTGGTGTCACAGTCGGTGTCGCCGTCGCTGGTGCCTGCGTTGTGGTCGAACCGCCAGCCCCGCACCAAGCGTAGCCTGCGCCCCAAGCATCGCACTCTGCCTTTGCCGGATTCGTGTAGCATGTAGAGCCGCCGGCGTACGTCCAAAGGCAGCCACCGCAAGAGCCGCATGCCGCAGTGGCGGCGTCAAAGCTGGTAGCGGCAGTGAGCACGACCAGTGCGAATGGGAGATGAAAGGTGGTCTTCATAGCTGGGCTTGGAGTCTTGAACGCAGTTGGTGTCTTGGTGTCTTGGTGTCTGGTGAAGAATTGGGAAATGAGAAGCAGTCTCGCGATCTCGCTCTCGACCAAGCGCTCAAGCGCTCAAGATTCCTTGCGTTGGGTTTTGACATCTTCGAGGCTTTTTGGTGGTAAAGGCAAAACCATTCCGTTCCGTTGGNTCAAGTTCGTTCTGCATTCCACTAAGACAGGCGTGTTAATGCCGGAATACTGCGAAGGGAAAAGCATGCCTGCGGACGTGCTTACCAAGGCGGTGCCAGCTCCGAGAATGCAGGACCTGAGAGGACTCGTTGGTTTGTCCTAATCGACAAGATCGCATCTACCGACGAGGAGGAGTGTTGAAGTGAGGAAGTGAGCGGCTGGTGGATAGCCGCAGGAGATGCGTCGGCAGCTGCGAGGTACCTCGCTACCGCGAAGTAGTGGCTGCAGGTTATATGTAGAGGTTGAGGAGGCGACGGTAAGCTCAATCTCACTCTATCTTTTGCATCGTTGTGCGCAGTGCGGAAGCCCACCCGAGGGAGGACTTCCAACAAAAGCTGGTAGCGGCAGTGAGCACGACCAGTGCGAATGGGAGATGAAAGGTGGTCTTCATAGCTGGGCTTGGAGTCTTGAACGCAGTTGGTGTCTTGGTGTCTTGGTGTCTGGTGAAGAATTGGGAAATGAGAAGCAGTCTCGCGATCTCGCTCTCGACCAAGCGCTCAAGCGCTCAAGATTCCTTGCGTTGGGTTTTGACATCTTCGAGGCTTTTTGGTGGTAAAGGCAAAACCATTCCGTTCCGTTGGGGTGCGACCTGTTGCAGCAGCCGTTTTCACATTTAAGCGAACCCATGCGTCACTCGCAACTGCAGCAAGTTTCACCCCAACATAAGCCTCCCTATACAATAATGGTCAGTCCGTCGATGTGGATTGTTGCGAGTAAAATCACTGATCACTGATCACACAGGGACAGCTTTGAAGTCTCGGTCGAAGGCTGAGCCGGGATATTTCCCTGTGGTAACAGATCTGGCAGTCTCGAAGTTCAAACGTCGGATAGATATCAACGCACCAGAGGCTGAGAGTGAAGCAGTAGGAATCCAACGCACTTGATGGAGAATTTTTCTCGACATTAGCTGAAATAATATAGCTTCGACGGTGTCTTATGCTAATGCGGTGGAAAATCTCATTATAGAGTCACGGCTGTACTTCCTGCACGCCCGCCGCATGCTTGACTCCCTCAAGTTCCCCACAGCTGCTTCCTGCTCTCGCACATTGAAAACGCGCCGCCTGTCCGCTTGCCACTGGTAAATCACGCCACACGGCCAAACCTGACCTGACCTGCTGGCGACGACCTCCTTTGCGCTCTTCCGTTTTGCCGTTACCACCAGAAAGCGTCGAAGGAATCTGGTCGAGAGCGAGATCGCGAGACTGTTTCTCATTTCCCAATTCTTCACAAGACACCAAGACACCAACTCCGTTCAAGACTCCAAGCCCAGCTATGAAGTCCGTCGATTATCTCGTGTCCGCATTGGTTGCGTTGAGTGCCATCACTGGCTCGGCTGCCGAATCGGCCCCTACCACCGCAAGCTATCACTACTACGATGGCGTCCCGTATTATTCGACTGCTTGCAACACCCCGTTTCCGGGTGGGTCGATCGATCGTATCACGGCGTACACCAATCTCGGCAAAGATCTCATTTGCGGCGATTGCGTCCGAATCACCAACCTACGCACCAACGCGAAGATCACCGTGAAGGTTGTGGACATGGGCGGCTCCATCTTCGATTTGTCATTTCAAGCGTTCACAGCGCTCGACACGGATGGTACTGGGTATCGGGATGGTCATCTCGACATCACGTATTCGAAGACGTTATGCTCCGGTACTACAACGACGCCTTCACCAACGACGCCTCCAACAACGACGCCTTCACCAACGACGCCTCCAACAACGGCGCCTTCAACGACATCTCCAACAACGACAGTCTCTAATCCGACTTGTGGCACCTGTAAGGCGTGCCTTCGGACGTACCCTGGTGGCACCCAATGCCTCACGACTGCGGCGAAAGTAGAGTGCGATGCCTGGGGAACAGGCTACGCGTGGTGCAGTTCTACAACTACCGCCACAACGACGCCCACACCGACTTCGAAACCTCCACCGGCGACAACCTCCAACCCGACTTGCGGCTCGTGTAAGGGGTGCTTGTGGACGTACTCTGGTGGCACCCGATGCCTCACGACTGCGGCGAAAGTAGAGTGCGATGCTTGGGGCACGGGCTACACTTGGTGTTGAAGAAGTGGTGAAGCAGTGCCCAACGTGGTACAAAACGAAAAAAAAAAGGTTAGTATTGTATGCGAGATAAAGCAAAATACAAAAGAGCTGGCGACGGGCTACCGGTAGTCGTGGTTTTATACTTTCAACTGGAGGTGAAGTATCTCGTTGTCTTTCTGACAGATACTTTCTGTTCACGAGCAATTCGTCGCTTTGCTTCGACAGCAGCTGTGCTGGCTGGCTCGTGACCTCAGCGCTTAACCGTACAGTTTTGTGGATTTGATTCAGCTTCACGATCACATCTTCCATTTGTTAGTGCAATTCCAACGAGTCGACTTCAACCGTCCAGCTTGTGAATGACTTTCTGTGGTTCCGCGTGAGATGCTGAACTAAGTTCAGGCTGAGGCGACAGACGAAGATCGAGTAACAGCAAAGTGTCCAGGAAGCATTTGGAGAATCATGGAAGTCGTGGAGAACGCTATTACGCGATGTCAAATATGATATCACTGCCCTCGCACCTACAGGCGGATTCTTTGCCAAGAATGAGGTCGACCTGCTCAATTGAGCATGTGGTGGTCTACTGTGCGGTGATGTCTCGCGCGAGGACGGCGCAGAGTACTACGGCAGTGTTGGACCAGCGTACATCATGACGCGCTGCACATGGTTGGCAACTACTGCCGCTTGGGCGTAACAACGCGGCAGGTGTCAAACGAGTGGACATCCAAGATGTTCGCGTTGTCGGTCGCAGAGGCCAACAATGGGATCAAGCATACTGCGCTCTCGACCTCGATATCTCGTCGCCCAATTCCGAAAGTGGCGGACACGAGCACTGGAGCTTTATTCACGGCACCATGCGCATCCCTCACGGAGCGCTCAGCAACCAGTTTGGGTGGTCGTTGAGGGATGGTTTGGCCGCTGCTTCAGAGCTCACAGTGTTGCACTGCTCGTTTGGCGACAGAAAAAAAAACGTCGCACAGAATCTCCAGCTTTAAAAAAGTCAACGCGAGAATTGCTCCGATTTTTCCTTAAAGCGTTGGAAAGCGAGAAGGCGCAAATTCCGCGTTGCCATATTTACAGCTTGCTATCAACAACACGGCTCGAGCACAGTAGTGTCTGCAACCAAAGTGCCGTATTTCTCCGTTTTCTCGTCCAGGGTGAGGTGGTGCTACCTCATCTCAGTACCCGTTGGCCCAGTCCACCGGGTACAGCATCGGCTTCTCTTGCAGTCGCAGCTCCAAGTTCTTCACAAATACGTCAGCCACCTCCTCTGAGAGACTCAGCGCCGAAACGTGCGGAGTGATCAAAACGGACGGGTGGGTCCACAGCGGGCTCTCTTCGGGCAGTGGCTCATTTTCGAACACGTCCAGAACAGCCTTGGAGAAGAGCCCGTCGTTCAGCGCCGACACCAGCTCCTTTTCCTTGATAACATCTCCACGTCCAACATTGATGAAGACGGGTTTCTTCTCCTTACAGACCTGCAGTCTTTCCAACGTCAAAAGTCCGCGCGTGGCCGCCGTACTTGGCAAAATATTGACGACAAAATCGGCCACCCGCAGCACATCGTCCAGCTCGTCCGACACTCGATCGGCGCTTTCCTTGAGTTTGTCGGCGTCTTCAGCGGTTGCTCGTCGCTTGAACCCGACGACTTGAAACCCGGCGACTTTCATGAGTCTTCCGATGCCCTGGCCGATTTCTCCCAGACCGAGAATTCCAATAGTCAGCGGCCGGAAGGACCGATATTTCAGCTCAGCCCTTGCATACTGCCGTTGCCTCTGGAAATTCTGCACATCCAGAAACTTCCGTTCCAACGCGATGACCCACCCGAAAACGTATTGGGCCATGGCGTTGGGCATGATGCCGCCGGCGCGGGTCAGGGTAAAGTTTGGGGGTGATGAATTTGGTGCCAAATGCTGGAAAAAGGGCTCCACGCCGGCGTAGGTGGATTGAACCCATTTCACGCGACTGAGCACAGCAGGCAGCTCGTTGGGGCGCTGGAGCAGCAGCTTGGCCCCCAAACCGGCGTCAATCAGCAGGAACTCGGCATCCTCCAGAACTTGATGCTGCGAAGCCGTTAGCGACCAGGAAGAGCACGAAGGGACCGGCACATCCACGATCTCCACTTGGCGAGCGGCAGAGGTTGCGGGTAGTCGCTGGCGCACGGCGGCGGCCAGCCCCTCGATGGACGAGACGACGGGGATCCGCAGCACCATTATCAAAAATGGGAAATGAAGGATGCGTTCTCACAGGGCATCTGCGACATGTGGAAATCATTGCAAAAGTGCGTGGCAGAGACCTTTTGCCATTTCCAGATTCGTTTCCGGAAGGCAAGATTGATCCATGGAGCTGGCGGCTGAGGCAGAGCAGGAGCAGCAGCGCTGGGCCGGCGCCGAGCTGCTGGTGTGCGCCGTGATCCAGCTGCTGCTCGTGAACGTGGCTTACCGCATCGACCGCATGCACGAGGCGCCGCTGCTGTCCACGTCGTCGTGGGCCATCTTCTGCGGGCTGCTGAGCGGGGCCCTGCTCGCGCTCGTGTCGAAAACGGTGCGTGTTAAACATCGTGTCAATAATTATTGTCACTTTCAATTCGTTTTTATGCCGTTTGCCAACCTGACATGACAATATTTTTCACTTTTTGCCAGCGCTTGCAAGGAGCAGGTTTGGACCCGCAGATCCTGTTTCTGGGGCTGTTGCCGCCTATTATGCTTGAGGCCGGCTTCAACACGCAACGCAAGGGCTTTTTCAGCAACTTTTACGCCATCTTACTGCTGGCAATTGTCGGCACGCTGCTGGCCACTTTTGCCACGGGTGGCATTCTCATCTGGCTGGGCAGCATGGGCATTATCACGCAGTTAACCTCGGCCGAGGCGTTCCTGTACGGCTCACTCATCTCGGCTATCGACCCTGTTGCCACGCTGCTGGTGTTCAAGAAATGCCGTGCCCCGTCACTGCTGTTCAACCTCGTGTTCGGCGAGAGTGTGCTCAATGACGCAGTGGCAATTGTCATTTTCACGCTTTTCCAGAAATTCGTCGAAAGTGGCAACACGGACGTGAACGTGCAAGTGGCCATGTTCATGGTTTTCCGTTTGCTGAGCATCGGTGTGGGCTCAGTGGCTCTCGCGGGGGCGATTTGCTACTCCTCCGCCTACTTCCTGCGTCACTCGGACCCAGCACTGCGCCAACACCCGATCTACGAGATGTCCATCATTCTGCTGAGCTGTTACGCCAGCTACCTGGCCGCGGATCTCTTTGAGCTCAGCGGACTGTTGGCAGTGTTCTTCAGCGGCGTGTTCATCCGACACTACCACATGTACAACATCTCGAAGGCCAGCGCCTTCGCCTTCAAGCAGCTGCTGTCCACCATGGCGTTCCTGGCCGAGAATTTCATCTACTTGTACTTGGGGCTCAGCGTGTTTGCCTACCGCGACTCGTTCGTCTGGGACTGGTGGTTCATCTTCGCCAATTTCGGCGCGTGTCTGCTGGCTCGAGCGTTCAACACATTCCCGCTTTGCTCGCTGGCAAACTTGGGTCGCTCCGAGGCACAGAAGATCCCGTTCAAGTATATGGTCGTCATCTGGTTCTCCGGACTGCGTGGCGCCATCGCCTTCGCGCTGGTGCTCAACGTGTCCACAGGAAACCCGGTTCATGCTGCGATCCTCAAGAGCTCAACGCTTTTCTTGGTTCTCTTTACGACGGTGTTTTTCGGGATGGCCACTGGCCCACTGCTGCGCGTTCTGGGGTTAACAGGGGATCCCCAACCGGAGATGGAAGTTGTTGTCCGCGAAGACGTCTTCACAGGCGAAGCTGATGAGCGCCAGCCACTCATAAGCACGACGATGTCTCCGCCCGGATCCCAGAGCGTGCACAGTCGATGGGTCGACCTCGATGAGAAATACCTCAAACCGATCTTTGGAGGCAATCCGCGTCCGAGAAGTGACACCAACATCGCGTCGTACTTGGCAATCGAGGATGGAACCCAAATGGAAGGCGTGTGACCCTCGGTTCACTTCCAAAAGACATCCGCTCACAGATTTTGCCGGAGTAAACGATGATAGTATGACAAGAAAATGGTGGGAACGAGGCTCCGCACGTGTGTGGAATCTGTATTAGCATATATCACTGGTGTGACACTGTTGATGCATTGTCTTGGCTTGAAGCAGTGGCCGTCGTTCACTGGAAAATGGGCGAGTAGAAGTACTCCATGCTGCCGATCTGGATCTGCTGTACATCCTGGTAAAGCTTGCGGCGTAAATGGCGGCGCACGACGTTGGTCGGGTCCTGGCGCATATGCTCCCACTCAGCCTCGTCGTCCAAGAACCGATCCCGATGCATCGCCAGCGCTTTCACGTGTTTCTCCTTATTTTGGCGGATCTCAGAGCAGCGAACGAGCAGGTCGTGCGAGTTGACTTGGACCAGAGGATCCAGCGCTGCTTTCTCCACCGTCTCGATGGTGCGAAACTTTGCCGTCACCTGCGAAACTGGAACATCCTTGGAAGACTTTGCGGTCTCGAAAGCACTGGCAGGAGCTGAGTCTGCAATCTTGGAGTTTGCTTCCATGTGACTCTGCGGCATCCTCTTTCCCCGTCGAGACGCTGGCCGTGCATGTGCTGAAGTTGGCTCGTCTTCTTCTCTGTTCCGCTCGTACAGCATCATCTTCGCCTTCCAGTTGCGCTCTTGCCAAGGAGATTCCTGCGCACAACCAAACCGACTGGCGTTATGCATCACGCACCAGACACTAGAGAGAAGAACTCGTACCTCATGCAGGATCGCAAGTTTCTTTGCCAGGTCCACATCACGTCTGGTCTGGGGGAGAGCCACTTTACGAGCATTGATGCGTCGAAGTCGTTGGCGATGAGACTTGTGCTCTTCCGTCACGCGCTCTTCCTCGATCACCTTTGCGTCTGCATCAATCAGCGCTTGGATCAATCGCTTCTGCTCCTTCCCGCCGCCCAACGCGTTGGCCAAGTCCACTGCGTTGCGCAACTTGACTTTGCTGAGAGATTCCTCCAAGGAAGCTTCGATGCCGTGGGCATTGTCCCGCCAGCGGATCTCGCTTGGGGCTTGACCGCTCAGCAATTGATTCGTCTTCTGTCTCAGAGCGATGTGCTCGCCCAAGAGGTAATCCCCGACGGCTGAAGGTGAACACGAAAGCAAGTCGTGAGGGTTCAAGCACAACGGCAAAACATTTCTACTATACCACAAACCTGCTTGGATTTGGCAGCCACCCACAGTCAGTTGTTTCCGCTGGAAGTCTAACACTCGCTGGAAGAAGCAGTTAGCGCACAGCAACACCAGTGCCAGCACAAACAACGTTGCGTACGTCAAAACTCTCTCGAGCTTGGCGCTTGGTAAAGTTGGCTGAAAGATTGTCCGTTAGCGAGGCAGCAGCCTCGGAAATCGGAAGAGTTGGTGTCGACTGGATCGAGGAAATGGTCCGAGAACTTTGTTGGTTGGATGGCAGCTCCGTCGTTCCTGATTGAGGCTGCGTTAGCAGATCCACCGCACGAATCGTCAGGCGACGAGAGCGCTCGCTTTGCGCCACGCAGTCCAAGAACGTGGTGGACTCGAAGTAGTGGTCGTCACGCTCCAGCGTGCCGCCCACGAACTTGCTCTTGTATCGGACGTACTGGCGCTCGTCGCTCTGAAGGTCGTCGAAAGTGCTGATCGGGTAGTTCCATAGCTCCGACTCGCTACTTCCTGTCGCGCGTTTCACATCGGGAGGTGCTCGAGGCTCCGGCTCGGATGAATCTGCTACCAATGGCAACGATGCCAGTGGACGAAACAACCGTTGAAGGAGTTCGTGATCGTTGTCTTCGGCGTCGCTGCCTGAAGCAGCATTCACCTCCTCATAGCTCTCGGTGTCGATCTGGTAGTGTTTCAGCACTTGAGGCAGAGGGACTGCCGTGATCCGAGCTTCATTTCGGAGCTGCAAGGTGCAGTCGGAAGTTAGAAATGTGGGGCAACAGAGCTGAAAGAAAAGCGCTTACCATTTGCTTGACGGTCATGCGACTTCCGTCGAATCGCCTCTCGTTCACCTTCATTCCATCGCGTCCAGATGCCTTGTGGCCGCTTCGTTGGGCTCCTGCTATGCCCTTCTTGTTGCCACGGCGTTGAGATCGATAGTACTCGAGAGCTTTGCCGCGTTCAAGTTCCACTTGACGAGTCTCCGAGTCCAAGATCCAGTCTCCATTCAGAACTTGCAGCATGGGGAACCCACAGCGACGAGGCAGACGCGCACGGTAAGACGTGTTTCGTGGCGGCTGGGAGGCCCGTGCAAAGCACTTCAAGGCTTCGTCTCGATGCAGTTCACGTAGGATTTCCTCGTCAAGACCTGCTTCTTCGAAGAGCAACGTCTCGAGCAGATACAAGCGATTGTGACTCAAGCGAAGCGGATTGTCCCTCACGTCCAGCTCGCACAACCGAGAGACCGACGCCAACGCCATGATATCTTCCAGTACGTGCAGCAAGTTGTCACTCAGCACCAACACCTCCAAGTGGGGCATTTCCTGGCCAACTCGAGCCCCTGGGAAGCGCGTGAGCTCATTCGACGACAAGTCCACGCATCGAACAGTTTCCATGGAGAAGAGCGACGAAGGGGTCGTCGTGAGCCCGCAACCTCGAAAACTCACCCTCTCTCGGTCCCCGTCGACACCTTTGCCGCTTTCATGCTGGTTTGCCATTGTGCCAGAGTCCCAAATGACAACAAACATCTTCCAACTCGGTCTCAACTTTATAAAAATACTCAAAAAGGTGCGGCTCTCCATTCCTCTCTTGATCGCAGCGTGTCCCTCTAGAAAATGGTGTCGGCTCTGCTGGACGAGCTGCCGTGCCTTATCGACGAAGCCGACGAGCTCATGGCTCGTTTAAGCTGCCACATGATGCTGTTTAAGACTCCAAAGGAGTCACTTTCTGCGGGGACGAACCAAGACGTAGTGGCCGCCGACGCGGGAGCTATGAGTTCTCGACACTCGTCGGCATCTTCTCAATCGACTGGGAAGAGCCGAAGCAACGCGGAACTTCGACAGACTCTGGACGGTATTGACGTGGACGCCGTCGTCAAGTTCTTCGCTCGCCAATACCTGACCATGCAGTCCATGTCCGTCGAGAAAGTCAACGCCAATCTGCCAGCAGGAGACGTCGAGCGCAGCGCCTTGTACGCCGTCGCAGCCAGCATCTATCAGCTCATGAAGCGTCTACACCATTGGCAACAGGCCGCGTGGGAATCGCTCACCCGGTTCTTCGCGGACAACAACAGCAGCGACTCGTGTCTGCTGACGTTCGACAGCCACCCGCAACTCACGCGGCTCGTACTCGCGACCGTCGCCAAGTACGTCAAGGTCAACTTACTGTGGACCTCGTTTCGGGTCATTCCGGGGCTCTTGGCGCTCTACAGCTTCCTCCGCCACACCCAGACGACCGGAGATCCAGGCACTGCAGTGTTCTCGCCCCTGGAACATACCGACCATCGCGTGCGCGAGTTCGTGCTTCACTTCAGCTCAGCACCGCTGCTTGCCATCCAGCACGACTTCCAGCTACAAGTCGTTGACAAAGGGGCGTCACTTGCTGCACTTGCGCTCTCCTGCTTCGAGCGATACGAAGCCTGCCGCGACCTCGCCATGTTAAGACACCAAGGCGTGTTCGATCTCGAGTCGCTCGTCAGTGGTGCCTACGCGTCACACTCGTGTCTTCCAGACCTGCTCAACAACTCCGACGTCGCCGACTGGGTCATCTGCGTGGTGCTCTGCGTCCCTCACCAGCTGCAAGCAGGGGATCGAACCGCGTCCTTGTCTCCCAGGTCGCTGCCGTCTCCGCTGTCGTCTCCGTCGTCCCCTACCAATGCACCGTCGTTCTTGCAGTTGTGGGACTTCATGGAGGTCATCGCGCGCGATCGCCTGGTGCTCACTCTTCATCGCAACCACGTCGTCAACCTCCACGACCTTCTCTATCAGCAAGTTACGTCTTCGCTCTCGGCTTCGGCCCTGGCCGCAGGAACTGCGTCACCTTCTGCCATGTCCTCGTTCGGGAACTCTCGATCGTCCATGCCGTTGAAGAAGCGCATGTGTGCGCTCAGCAAGCACGCGTTAAGGAACTCGGGGGTGAATCACCGACAACATCGAGAAGTGGCGGCGTGGCTTCTTCGGAACTGCGTACAGCTACTGCAGCACAACCCGGGGCTCGTGGCACCTTCATTTCCACTGCTTCTGGCGGCCTTAGCCATCGCGCGAGACGAAGTTGAGTGGATCATGTGCCATGGAGCTCGCCCTGGAGGCTTTGAGGGCTACAAGGCACCGCTGCTGCCGAGTCACATCAAAGCTAAGCATCTGCAACGTGCCATCGCCAGCTTCAGTGGCGCCGAGAAGGAACTAGCGGACTTGCTGACGAGGTCTCACCGACTTCGAGGCCTGATTGAGCAGCATTCCCATTTTCTTGTCGAGTATTATCAGGCTTTCCTGGTGGGCGGGGACGCGGAAGGAATTGCGTACTCGATCCGAGAACTCTTTGCATCGAATGACGCGACACCCGAACTGCAGCTTCTCCTTGAGGGATTCTTGGACAATGAACGGTATCACGTGAGCACTTCTTCTTTGCCGCGGATTACGTGGGTGCGCGAGTGGCGCCAAGCGAACGCTCATTTGGCCACGCGAACTCAACTGCCGCTGCTGGACGTGCTCCGAGCACGAATGGAGTGTGCGGTGAGGCATACGCAGTACATTTGCGTCCACGCGCACTTGGCCGAGCACGCTGCTAGCTTCTCCAAGTGCTGGTGGTTCCGCGACGTCGTCTTTGATCATTGCTTCGAGGAGACGTTGATCACCGCGCCGTCAGCTTCCGTCGGTCTTCTGGAGATCCTGTCGAGTCTAGCGAGTGGAGACAACGTCCTCGACGAGTTGGTCGACACTGAAGAAGCGTCTCAGCAGTCGGAGCGAATGCTGCAGCGTATCAATCGAATGAGAGCGAGCCTGGTGGACCAAGTCGAGCTGGGACTTGAGGCAGTCGTGAAGAGGGATGTGCGTCTCCAGCGTGACGAGAGTCCAATGCCGCATGAAGAGAAACCCGACCACGTTGAAGCCAAGGTGACAGCAAGCAACCGGAGGCTCTCGAGTTTCTCACGTGTGCAGTCGAGCCAAGTGCAGCGTCCCAGCAACGCTGAATTGCGTCTAGCGTCGCCGCCGACGACTTCGGCTTTGAACCGCAGCGACAGCGGTAACAACCGCGCCAATGCTTTGGCAGGACGCAAACCGGAGCAGGTCGTCGACGAGGATCGATACGGGGAACTCGTGCGCACACTATTGGATCACATTGGGCAGCACCAGCATGGCAGCATCGTTAGGAATGCAATTGTGCATCGAGTACAGTCCAGCTTCACCCGTTTCTTGAGGAGTTTTGCTGGTTTCTCGGGTTCAACTGCTGCGCTGAGGTCGATTGAGGGAGTGGCGCTGCGGTGTTCACCCCGAGACGCATGCCAACAAGTTCGGTGCTTCCTCCGCACCACGGAGAGGCTGTTTGGTGGCAACAGCAGAGGAGCAGTGGGGATCGACGACGCACCATTGGGTGAAGCGCTCCAAGCAATACTCACCAAGGCGCTAGCAGCAGAATGCAGCGCCTTGGTGTCTATACTCCCGCAAGACAAGAGGCTGCTAGACTGGGTCAGCGATGCACCGCGTGTGTCCGACAAGGAGTTACTGCAGTGGTCTCTTGTCGACCGGGTTTCGTGGCTGTTCATCTCGCTCGTGATGAGAAGAAGCCACCCGGCAGCTTCAGTTCCAGTATTGGCTTCGGTGCGCAAAGGCTGCTTCGTGCTAGCCCCTGGTGTTGCGGGCGAGCAGGATCCGCGCGACTACACGGATCGTGACGCGCTGCAGAGTCTTGGTGCATTGATCGGCCCTGCGGGCGTGGAGTCGGTGTGCTCGACCATCGCCAACCTGCTCGTGGCGCAAACGCTCAAGCTCCGATCCTCCATCGAAGCGGAGCATGCCGTGCTGGCCTTCATGGACATGGCTCTCAGCGGCAACGGCAGCGCCGACGTCGTGCTCGCGGCTCCGCAAGTGCGAGCTCTGGACGACATGGCGACGCAGCTCGTCCAAATCGGCACGGCGGCCTTCCTGCTGCAGCTTGTGCACGACCACAGCGCGCACGCCACGAAGGACGCATGGGAGTCGCGCGTGGCGACTCGCGTTGTCCGAGAACTGCAACAAGACCCAGATCGACGCGCCACGTGGGCGAGACTGCTGCCCGTGGCCTGCAGTTCCGCCTTCCACGCGAGCGTGTGGCGGAGCACGAAGTACTTGTCCAGCGTCGAGGCCACGGACAGCAACGCGCACCTGATGGGGCTGGCCATGGCGCGCCTGCTGCCCAGCAGCCAGGCCGTGCACCGCTGCGCCGTGGCCGCGTTGAAACGAGCTTCATCGTGCGCCGGGCCGCCGTCGGCCAACCGATCCAAACTGCCACTTCAACTTGACGCCGATCCGTCCGCGCGGGCTCTGCTGGAGGCGCTGGAGCTGCTGGTGACGACAGCAACGGTCTCCGGTGCGGGCCACGGGTCGACGCTGGGCGAGCTGGAGCTGGCGGTCGAGCGTCTGCTGCCGCGCGCGGTGGTGGCGCTGCAATCGGCGGCCTGACCGTCCAGCTGCTCGCAAAGACCGTGCGGAGGCGTCAAGCACTTGGCTGCCATGCTCCCGCGCCGGAGCGCTCGTGCGTTCGTCAGCCGGTGCCACACCCGCATTTGCCGGAGCTCCGGAGCGGCCAACGTCGATTTGCCGCGTGTTCACGTCAAGGCTTGACGACAGCGCGCCGGCAGAAACGGGCGAGGCGATGACTGCGGTTCCCCGAGACGGGGCGATGCCTGTCCAGCCTCCTGCGCTTCAAGTCCTGGCACAGCCGATGGATGGTGCCGGTCGCCGCCGTCGCCGCTGCGCCACAGACGTCGGCTCTGCGCGGCACTGCCGGCCACGCCACCGTCGCCTACATCAAGGGAATCGCGCGAGTTCGTCGACAGACGCGTCGACTAAGGAGGAGGCCGCGGCGCGGACTGAGAGCGGGAGGCGACGACGCGCCGCGACCTCAACGAGTCGTCACCACGGAGTTCCCTGCCGACGACGCGATTGATTCTGTCCAGGGGTGGGAATGACTGCCGCATAGAGACAAGCCGGCTGGGCAGAGCCCACGCTGGCCGCGCGCAGTCAACCGCAACACGCCAAGCCGGTGCGGCTGGCCGCGACGGACACGGCCAGCGCCAGCCGGCAGCGTGTCCCTGATGGCATGAAAATCAGGCGAGGGCTCTGGTCGAGGGCGCGAGGGCACCTCCGACACATCCGAGGGAGTTTGCACGAAGAAGAAGGCAGGCAAGCCGCAAGCAAGCGAGTGCGCCGCCGCGTGCTTGTGTCGCAGCCGGCGACGACCGAGAGTGCCTGGGGCGGTCTCCAGCGCCAGCGGCATTCGAGCGCGCACTCCAAGTCGAGCGCCGCGCTCGACTGCCGGAAGGTGTCGAGACTCGTCGCCGGGCGTGACGACACCTTCGGCCGGACCATAGTGAGCCCAAGACGTTTGGTGCCGGCAAATCGCCCGCGAGCTCGTTGCAGTTGCGGCGAGGGACTTACGCGGCCCATGCGATCGGCCGCCGGTAATCCGAGCCAGTCGGTGCGCGGCATCACATCAAAAGTAAGGGATCGTTGCCTCTTGGTCGCCCTAACGCCTTAGGTTTTGTGCTAAAATGTCGCACTTTATTCTGAATTTTGAGGAATGCGTGTCAAACGATAAATCTTTTGCCAACCGGTTGGTACGGAAACGCGCAGCGCGCAGCTTCAAAGACCTCTTGGGCCTGTCCGAGATCAGCAAGTGAGGTAGAAGGTGTTGGAAGTGAGCAGGGTCGAGGAGGGGAGTCCGAACCCGTTGGATTTTCACACCACTTGTGCAGAAGCAAGTAAATATAGACCCAACGTTTGTCAAAATAAACAAACTGCCATATTTGCAAACCCGATGCAAGTGCTCGACCCGCGATACGCATACAAACGTCAAGTCAGCGCGCGTCACAGGTTTGTTTTCTACGCCGCTCGCAACATCAACATGACGCTCGTGCGAGGTCGACTATGCCGGCGCTGTCTAGACGCCTGCAACTGCAACTGGCCACCTTGGTTAAGGCTCGCCTCTATGGCGGCGCATGCTTCCTTGATTGATAGTTTACACTCGATTCCTAGGTCTCTTCTTAGTTACACTCTGCGGCGGTGGTATCTTGCTTCCTTGGCACCTCTCAAGCCACTCGCATTCGCTTGGCGCGCGGCTCGCTGCTTTCGTCGTCGGGTTCGTTGTCGCTGTGTCCAGCACTGCCGTTGCCTCCACTTGAGCTGCTGCTGCTGCTGTTGCTCTTGGCCAGCGCCGCGTCGTTCGCCGCCGCCGCCTCCGTGAAGCTGTCGCCGTTCGAGTGCATCATGAGCGCGTTGAGCACGCACGGGTACTGGCTCTGCTTGGCGTGTGCGGCGATCTGGCTGAGCGTGACGTTGACCACGGCACGCACGGTCTCGCGGCCCACGCTCGTGTTGAGGATCTGCTCCTTGGGCAGCGGCCGGTGCTCCTGCTTGAGCAGCAGCGCGGAGTTGAGCGTGCGCACGGCGTAGCTGCCCGAGAAGGCCTTGCGGAACTGGAAGCGGCAGCTGGGGCACGTGCTGCGCAGCTTGAGCCACGAGCGGATGCACGGCAGGTGGAACTGGTGGCCGCAGGGCAGCGCCACGAACTCGTCGTCGCCAGCTTGGAGCTCGCTCAGGCAGATGACGCAGTCCTCGGCGCACGAGGAGGCGCTTGCGACGCTGGCGATGGAGCGCTTGGTGCCGGCCGCCGGCCGCTTGGCGCCGACCGTCCAGCCGGCCAGGCTGTCCATGACGGACTTGTCGGCGGGCGCGGCGTTCTTGAGGTGCGGCGAGATGTAGCGCACCATGAAGCGCACCCAGGCGGGCGTGCGGAACATCTGCAGCACGTCGCGGATGAGCGCGTGCTCGGGCGCCACGTACTGCACCTCGACGCGCACGGTGATGTCCATTGTTTCTGCTGGCTAGCGAAGGAAGGCTGGTGTGCTCGAGCTGCGTCGAAGCCACCGCAAATGATCGAATGAGCGGACGAGTGAGCAGCGCGGGAGCGAGGCGAGGCGCCTTCGAAAAGGAAAGGCCAGCGGATCCAGGCCTCCGTCTCTGGACCGCCAGCGAGCAGCACCCACCAGCGCCCTAGCCCGCCCAGCAGGACCGGCAACACCGCGACCGACGGCGAAAAGCACCAGCAGCGCTGTCGGCAGCAAGGTTGTTGCCCAGAGCGTGGGGAGCGTGGAGCTCGGAGCTCGGAGCTCGTTGCTGCCCCATGCAACTTGCATGATGCAAGCGGAGACCAAACTTTTTTTTTCCCGCGCGATTTGAACCAGCGCGCGTTACGCCGGACTCGCGCGCGAGCCACACGTTGTTCCGGTTCATGCGCCGACAAGAGCTCGCGCACAATGCAAGTGGGCCACCTACCCGGTCTTCACGTTGGCCGCCGGCAAATCCGACGCAATGAAGCGTATCCTAACGCGGTCCCTCGCTTTCGCCAACCTGCGCCGAGCACGAGGCGAAGTGCTCCCCCGGCACTGCACTCGGTACCGTTAAACGATGTCGATGAGTCTTCTTTGTGGCGATGACAGGGGCGCCAATGCCCGGCCAACACTGCGACCGACGACACCGTCCTCGCCGCCGCCAGCAGCAGCAAACTTTCACCGGCGGCTGTAACGCGGCTCGTGTGGCCGATCTCGTTGCTGCCGCGCGAGCGCTGCCAGCGGCAGGCCCCGCACGGCGAGTGTCAACCGCGCTGCTTGACTTTTTAATTTTCCCAACGCGAGCAGGCGACGGCAGCACTTGCACTGCATTGCGGGGCTCGACGGTGCAGGTTGCTGCTGTCGCGCTGCTGCTCCGGAGCCCGGACCAGGAAAGAAAGACCGCGCGGTCCGCGCGGAGCTGAGACAGCATCACTTCGGTCTCCGCTTCCGCTGGCTGGCTGGCTGGTGGAGAGCACGCCAGGAGCCGAGGAATCGCGGCTTGCTTGCCGACGCGGCTTGTCGACGCCAATGCGGCGCCGCCACCGAGGCGGTCTATCAGCGATATGCGACGGCGGGCTCGAGCCCTGCACGGTGATCATGGCCGGCCCTGTGCATGCAGGCAAGGCGTTTGATAATCGAGCACCGCGACGCAATCGTCGTCCAAACGATGCCACCCCCCGGATAAGATAGTGTAGTGGTGGACCAGCGGCTCGATCGCTCGCTCGCTGCACACGCGTAGAGAGAGAGAGAGCTACCGGAAGCGCCGGAGCGGCGAGGCCAGCGCTGGCGCGCAAACGCCGGCCTCTGCGCGCGTAAATCACTGGAAACTGATGGCCATCGTCCGCTGGCAGCAACCATCCGTCTGAAGGCGCTGCAGGTTGCGGCGGCGCCTGACGCTGAGCTGACGGCGAGGAGTCTGTCGCCGAGGCCGCCGCAACTCGAGACTCGCCAGCGATCGTCTGGCCATTGCTGGAGGCTCGGCGTTGCCTCCCCAGAGGGCGGACCAGCGGTGGTGTGTCCACGGTGGGACCCGCGTCCACCGTTGACGTCAGGTTGGGCCGCGCCGTGGCACTCCGCCATCGGAAGCGCAGGTTGAACGCCCTCCGCCGATCGCTGCCGCCTTCAAGCGCGCCCGCATGTCGCGAGGGACCTTGCCACCCTGGTCGCCATCTGCAGCCGCGGTCGGCCTTCCACCGCGCGTCAGGGCGTCATCGCGATGTCCGTCGTCGCAAGGCCTGCCCGCGCAGAAGCCTCGCGGCGCCTTGCCCTCGGTCTTGCTTTGTAGTGGCCATCGCCGCCGGGCTCCGCTATAGCCGTCCGTCGCCGCCACGCCGTGTCCACCCCACCCATCAGGACGCAGGGTATCCGCTGCCTGGACCGCGCCAAGCAGGATGATTCGGGACGCCCCATCGATGGAGAAGCGGCGCCTTCGAATGCTGGCCGTCCCTCGAATCTGATGCGAGGGAGCTTTGACGCCGTGGCCTCGGACAGACGCACCCACGTCGGCGGTGGGCGTCTTGGCCGGCCTGGATGCCCTTGCCGGCGGCATCCGAAGGTCGAACTGCTCCTGCTATTATTTCAGGCTGGACCGGCGGCGCAGCAGAACCGAGCCGGCACTGCCGCCGTCGCCGCATGACATCGCTTGCTGGTGCTGGTGTCGCAGTGCCGTCGGGCGATCACGACGCCGCCGGCGTGCAACGCGAGTCATCACGCGAAGGACCATGCGGTGGGACCGCCGCGAGGCCAAATGGAATGTTGAACTCGCTTAAGTGCGGTGCATGTTGAAGTGGTCTGCTCTCGGTGGAGCTGACCGCCACGCTGGACGTGGCCGTGGGAGCGCCGAGAGATTCCTCCGCTGGCTCTTGTCCCGCAACTAGGCCTTGGGGGGGGTTGGCCAGCGGCTAAGGCAGGAAAGCAAGCGAAGCGCTACGTGTAGTTCATTGGAGGGGTCTATGTGGCTCTGTTGTGTTGCTGTTGTCGCCAGCTACGCGAGCAGCAATTCGGACTCGGGCGGGAGGGCCTTCTTGTTCAAATGGGAGCGCGCCACGGCCTTGTCGGCCTCTTGCTGCCAGTTGGGTCGCCCGAAGGCGACCGAGAAGCTGATGGCCGCCGTCACCGCGTAGCCGCAGATCATGCCGTGCCAGACGCCCAGCAGGCTCGGATGCACCGCGTGCACGCCCAACATGTAGGCCAAGGGCACACCGACTAGCCACGCGCCGACGGTGAAGGCCGCCATAATGGGCAGCGCTCTCGCCTGCGCCTTCAGCACCGCCTGAGGAGAAGCGACAACACACGCAGGGGTTAGTCTTCTGCGCGGCATCAGGACGGACAGCAGCAGCAGCACTAAGCAGAGAACTCACAAATGCGTAGTAGAAGAAGCCCAACACGAAATATGCGAGCGCGGCCAGCCCGCAGATCTGGCCGAAGGCGTCGATCACTTGCGGGTTTTCCGAGAACAGCCGGCCGAGCTGTCGCCGCGCGGCCACCACCACCACGCTGTTGATCGTCGAGAGCAGCGCGACGCAAAGTCCGCAGACCTGCGCGGCCATGAGCGCCTCCGACGGCTTGCCCGCCCCCAGATGCGTCCCCATGCGCGTCACCGCGGCCGACACAACGGCGTAGAGCGGGCTCGTGGCGAAGAAGAAGAGTTCCATCATCGCGTTGTGCGTGCCGAGCTGCAGCTCGCCGATCGTCGCGGCGAAGAGCGTCATGGTAATGAGCTGCGCGTTCTCGAACAGCGCGCCGCCCGCGAGCGGCAGCCCCACGGACAGGAGGCTGCGCAGGATGCTGGCGTCCAGGAAGCTGCCGTCGCAGCGCCAAGCACAGCGGCGGTGGAACTTGCGGTACAGGTTCATGTACGCGACGTAGCCGAGGAGCCGTGCGAAGAGCGCCATCGCCGTGCCCAGCGGACACCCGACGAACCCGAGTTCCGGCAGTCCGAAGCGCCCGTGCGTAAGGCCGACCACCAAGAAGGCGTTGAGCGCGACGGCCAGCACGTTGAAGACCGCCGTGGGCTGCACGATGTGCTGCGCCTGGTAGAAACTTGAGAGTACTTGGAACATGCTGCGCGGCCAGAGCCACAGCAGCGAGAGGCGGCAGTAGACGCCTGTGAGCGCGGCGACGTGGTCGGTGACCCCCGCGGCCAGCAGGATGTTGCCCAGGTTCCACCAGAGCACTGCGAGCGGCACGCAGGCCACGGTGACCAGCAGACTCGTGAGCAGCGCATACTCGCCCAGCAGGTGGTAGTTCTTTGCGCCGAAGGCCTGCGAGCACAGAGCGTTCATGCCGGCGTTGAATCCCTGCATGGTCACGAGGATGGACAGGTCCATGCTCATTTGCGCGTACGCTACGGCTGCTAGCTCATTCACACCCAGGTGGCCCACGACGCTGAGCTCCGTGATGGAGATGGCGAAGAAGCAGTAGGTGGACAGCGCGCTGGGCACCGCCAGCTCCAGCAGGCAGCGCAGTTCACGTCGGGCGGAGACCATGGCGGGCAAGAGGCGAAGTGAGAGGACGTCTGCAGATACGCTGAAACCACTGGAAAACGGGCCGCTTCTTCCAAGCCGGCGACATCACTTCAACCTGCTGCCCCCCCCCCCCTGCACATAACCCGTCTTGGTGTCCAGCCAATCCGATGCCGGCCGCGACACTGGAGCTGCGCGGCTTCAGTGCCGAGCGCGGCCGCTTCCTGCTCACCACGGCCAGCAGTGCGCCCGCTGCGGCGTCACCGCGTGTGCTGGAGCGCGACTTGGTGGATCTACAGAGCTGGGATCGGCTGCTGCACCGCAGCTCGTCGTCGTCCAGCCACCGGCGACTGCCGACCAAGCGTCTGCGCAAGCTGATGGCGAGCAATTGGGTGCGGGGCGACCGCGCCGCGGGCTGGCGCATGGAGCTGCAGAAGAACGTGTGCTTGTGTGAAGACTGGATTAACGCTGCGTTAGCACAGCTGCCGACGCCGCAGCAGCTCGAGTTCCTGGACGATGACCTGTACGCGGCGGCCAAGCGCAAGCGGGCGGCTGCTCGCGCCGACAGCAAGCACGCGCGAGATCTGCAGCAGTACTTCACCAGCGCGGAGCTGGTGGACCTCGTGCTTGAGCGAGTGAAGCAGCAGTTGGACGATCAAGAAGATCTGGTGTGGCTCGAGCCGTCTTGCGGCGATGGCCGCTTCCTGACGGCGCTGCTTCGAGCAGGTGCGCGGCACGTCGTCGGCTACGAGATCGACGAGCGGGTGCACGGTGTCGCCAAGGCGAAGGTTCAAGAACAGAGCGCGATTGACATCCACGCGCAGGTCTTGCTTGGCGACTTTTTGGCATCGAAGAGCTCGCTGCCTTCGGACAAGTTCGTCGTGGCCGTCGGCAACCCGCCGTTCGGCGCCAAAGGCGGCGACGGCAGCGACCTCGTGCACAGCTTCATCCGGCACGCGGCTGGCGAGTGGTGCGCTCAAGTCATCGCGTTCATTGTTCCAGAAAGGTGTGCAAGACCGACCTTCATGCAGCAAACACTGCAGCAGCTCGGCAGCGACTGGCGGCTCGTGTCGGAGCTGCCGGTGAGCGAACATCCGTTCGAGTTCGGTTCGGGCGACCGGCTCAAGCGTGTGCGGCAGCCCAGTGTGCTGCAGATTTTCGACCATCAGCCATTGCAGCAATGCAACCAGCACCGCCAAGAAGGTGACCACGCCGCTGCAACGCCATGAACACGCAGTCGTGCGTCGTCCTGCCGCCGGAGCAACTTCGTGATGTGCACGTCCTCAGCAGCTACGATAAAATAGTCCCATTTTGTGACGTCCGCAGCAGTCTTTTCGGTACAATAATCTTTATTTTACTATGAATTGAAATTTTGATACATGGCTACATGTACCCTCACAACTTTTTCTCGCTCTGCGAGCATCACATCGAAAGCGGACCGAGAGGCTCATGAGCAGCCGCCAGGGCGAGTGGAAGCGCGTGCAGGACGCACAGGGCCGCTACTTCTACGTCAACCACGCCACGCGCGAGGTGCGTCTGTGTCTTGCGCTTCTCCTCGCGCCGGTCCGGCCGCGCCGCGGGCTCTGTAGCCCCCGCGCGGCCGTCGTGTAGTCAGCTAACCCAATACTAACCTTCCTGCTGCCTGTAGACCTCATGGCACCTGCCCACGGCCGAGCCACTGCCCCCCGGCTGGGAAGAACTCATTGACGGCCAAGGCCGCGTCTACTTCGTGGACCACACCACGCGCACCACCACGTGGATGGACCCGCGCGTGGCCGGCCGCCGCCGCACACGCGGTCAGTCAGTGCTGTCGTCGCGTCCTGTGTCCAGGACGAACATCCCGCCTGTCGTAGCTCGCGGTCGCGCACCCACGTATGAGGACCCGCGTCGCGGGTCTGGAGGCAGCTCCGACGTGCAGAGCAGCGGCCATGCGCGCACCAAGGGCAGCGTCGACAACCTGTCGGCCGGCTCACCGTCGTCTTCCGGCATGGCAGCTAACAGCCCAGAGACAGACCAGACCATCAGGATGAACACGTCGACGCTGCTGGAGAGGTACCGCGACGAAACCGACTTGGCAGACACGTCCGTGCTGCAGACCAACGCGTCCACGGCGCTGCCGGCCGACGCAGAAGAGTGGTTCACGGCCCACTCGGAGGACCTGTCGCGACGCTCGAACGAGGGCAAACGAGAGCAGAGCGAGAAGGAGGAGAAGGATTTGGAGCAGGTGGACGAGCTAGCGGACACGACCATCTCAAAGGAAGAGAAGTCGTCCGCGGAAGACGCGCAACCGGAGCCAGGGGCGGAAGATGGCGAGGAGCAGGAACTGCCCAGGAAGCAAAGTGATCTGCAGCAGCAGTTTGACATGTCGGCCATCTCGGACGCTAGAGAAAGCGGCTTTGATACGGGCGACGTCCAGATGGTGCTGCGACGCTACTTCGCGCCCATTTTCGTGCGGGACGACGACTCGCCGGCGTGCAGGCATTGCGGCATGCGGTTCGGCACCTTCCGTCGTCGCCACCACTGCCGTCTCTGTGGGAACGTGTACTGCGCAGACTGCACTGCAAACAAGGTGAAGCTTCCGATCGAGGCTCCAACGTATGACAAGGAGCAGCCGGTGTGTACGCGTTGCTTCCGCAACATCGACGCCGGCGACTTCTTCAGTATCGTCGGGCTGCGTCACAAGCTGGACGATCCTTCATCTACTGTCGATGACAAGGTGGAGCAGACCATGCAGCTTGCGCTGACGCTGTCTGCGGGGCGACCGGAGACCGACGGGAATATGGGGCTACACCGCGTTGCTCAACTGAACGATGTCGAGGCAGCGGGGGGCGTGGGGTCCTTTTGTCAGTTGCTGAACACTGATGTGGAGCCACTGCAGCAGGCAACACTGGAGATGCTAGCGAACCTGATTGAGTTGGAGAATAGTGCAGGTAACGAATTGTCGGCAGGAGAGGCCTTCGCCCAGTCGGGCGCGTGCGCTCAACTCGTGAAGGTCATGGGAAACCGCGTCATGGAGCAGCAGCTTGGCCGCAGTGTTCGTCCGGAGGTCGAGCGTATGGCGCTTCGTCTTGTCTACCACATTTGCCAGTCGACAGCGTGCCAAAACGCGCTGCGCAAGGCTGGCGGAGGTGCGCGCCTGCTGGAATTCCTCTCGGTGGACTCGCCGTCGTCGCTAGAAGTGCGGGTGGAAGCTGCGCGATGCTTGAAGCGCTTTGTGCAGAAGAACTCGGACAACATCTCGGAGATGACACAGAACAAGGGAGTGGCATCGCTGTGCACGTTGCTGGGAGACTTCATCGAGCTGCGGGCGGGCGGCAGCCTTGGCAACAGTGGCGTTGAACGACCGCATGACGAGTCCCACGAAGTGGCCATTGAGGCGATTCTGAGCACGATCTGCGAATGCATTCACTTCCTGGACAATGGCGCGTCTCAGGTGCAGCGCGGTGTCCAGCAAGTTCCTGCCGACAGCATTCACTCGTTCGTGACGGTCTTGCAAAGGGGCGACCGCGTCAACCGCATGCTGGCGTCGCAGGTTCTGATCCAGGTCTCCAAGGAGCCGTCACTGATCACCATCTTGGCACAGGAGAAGGAATTCATCAAGGAAATGATGTGGATGCTGGACAGTGACGAAGACTACACCGTCGCTTCCGAAATTCTCTGCGGTCTCTGTTCAACGATGCCCAAGCAAGCTCTGAACGACACGGTGCCGGGCGAAAGCACTGGCGATGCCCATGAGCAGGTGTTGAAGGTCATTTACGACCTGGAGGTGTTTGACTTGGTACTGAAAAAGTTGAACGCTTGCGTTGTCGGCGAGAAACAGCTCGTTGGCGAGATCACGTTCCAGAAGAATCTGCTTGGCATCACCATGAGCTTCAGCGCCGAATCCGCAGCGTACGTCGACTACATCTGCTCACGCAACTGTGTGCCGACGCTGTCTGCTTTTCTGCTGTCTCGCAAGGAGCGTTTGATCCCGCTATGCGCGCAGACGTTGATGAACCTGTGCGAGTTCAACCCCAGCATCTTCGACGAGCTGTACGATCGAAACGTGTCGGAATTTTTCCACCGCTTGCTGCAGACGCCGCCCGACGAGAACCGCCTGTCGGCTCTCCGCTACTTCCGGGCGCTTGTCGATAACAAGCGCCCGTTTACAGCTGGTGTGCTCGATACGCTTTTTCTCATGGCGTCAGGACGAGATGAAGTTCTGAAGGCGGGCAGTCTGGATGTGCTTGCTCGCTTGAGCGGCATCAAGTCCATTTCTGCTGTGCTGGAGCCGCTGGAGGAACCACCCACGCCTGAGCTTGGTGAGATGGTGAAGATGCTGCAGGAGCGTGTTGTTGGTCTGGCCTACTTCCCGGTGCTTATGACAATCGCGTGTTCGTCGGGTGATAGCGATATGCGCGGCAACGCCATCAAGTGCCTCAGCTGTGCAGTTGGCGGCGGCGAGGAGCTCGTTGCACGCATGCTTGACCAGGAGATGCTGCGTGCGTTCTGGATGGGGTTGCGTCGATGGATGGATGTACCAGCCGAGGATCTTTCACCGACGGAGATGCAGCTGAACAAGGCGCTTTTGCAGCTTTTGTACTTGGTGTTGAAGATGGCGTCGTCGCGTATCGCGTCCATGGGGGAGGACCAAGTGACGAACCTCGTGACTGTTGTGACCGAGTTCATTGTGTCCCAGCCTAGCCGGCTGGTCATGGGCATTCGCATCATTCGACTTCTGATCACGCACGCGGCCTGGAAGGAATCGTTCGTGGCCTTGTATGCCGTGGAATCGACTTCGACTGGTCTCAAGTTCTTGCAGGCTCTCATGAACGGGATCGAACAATCCAGTATGACAGCGAAAGAGGACAGTGAAAACACCGTTTTTGACGACTCCGTCGCGGTCCTGAAAGAGCTGATCAAAGACCCACAGGATCAGGAGCAAGACGACGAGCAAGGTGGCGTCGCGATGGCGAATGACGCAATTGTCAACTTGATCATCAGCGCCGGCGTTCACATTTCTCTGCTGGATCTGCTTCGGGACAACGCAGTGCGCGAAAGTCTGCGAAAGAGTCAACGAGATTCGGCATTGTCGGAGGCCGAAGAGAAGACGGAGGAGAGTCATGAATACGTCGTCACCCGAGCGTTGGAGCTTCTGGACCTGCTGGCCCGTTCGCGTCGAATCCGGTTACTCATTCTGGAGGCCGGCGACGCACTGAATGCGTTAGTGAACGCGTACGAGGCTACCACGGACGACTACGCTGAAGCTTCGCCGGCCCGACAGTTGATCGCCCAAGACATTGGAGCTATCCTCATTCACTTGTCAAGCGATCCGCTCGAGTTCCGCAAGACGTTGTATGATCACCGTGCGATTCTACCGCGCACAATTCTGGGCAACATCTTGTCGCCAGTTGCGGAAGTGGCGGAGACTGCGGAAGAGATCGTACTGAACCTCGTCGAGTCGGACTTCGCCACTTGTCCGCTGTGGCTTGACCTCATTGAGACCGCGAACGTCCGGTTGGCGTTCCGTGTTGTCGTGGTTGCCAAGCGGCCGTCGGTCAAGGTCACTGCTGCGCGCAAGCTTATCGACATTGTCTTCTCCCATCCAGACATCCTTGACGACGAAGAGTCCGGCTTGTCAGCAGAAGAAAAGAGCACTTTGGTGTCGATGCTGATTGGATTCTTCGTTGATTTCGACCCGCGCACGTCCGTCGTGGGCGTCCTCGCCCTCACGCTCCTTCTCAAGAATGGCCAGGCGTTCGACGAGGAGCAAATGGAGAAGATCGCTGTGGACGGCGCTGTGTCGCTCGTCTACTGGATGCAGAAGGGCACGGAGCGCCATCAAGAAAACGCAGTGAAGATCCTCCACGACGGCGTGACGAACCCGGCCATCTTGAAAAGGTTTTATGAGCAGCTTCAAGCTCCGTCGGTCCAGCGTGAGACCGCGTTCCTGTTGGAGCTGGGACAACAACTGCTTGACGTTGACATCACGACGAACCCAGAAGGACTCTTCAAGCGGTGCAAACTGCTTCAAGGGCTCCTCGAGGTGACGGACGTTGATGCGTTACCGAGTGATTGCGTGGAGATCATTGAAGAAGTATCAGCGTATCTGCTGGAGCTGACAGAGGACAAGGGCAACGAATCGGAGCATGCAGACGAGGACGCGGAGGAGAAACAACTCAGGGAGCAGTTCCTACTCGTCATCACTCACTTCCTCGCTGTGCTACTCCTTTCAAGCTCGTTCCACGCCACGCTTGTGAGCCAGAACGCCATTGAGAAACTGACGTTTGTGCTCAACCAGCAAAAGAAGACCGAGGCGCCGTCTCAGGAGGTGGTTGGCGAGACGCGTCGTCTTCTACAGCAGCTCTGTGTGCACCAAGTTCCTCGCCTTGTGGCGTGCAATGGAGTGGAGATCTTGCTCGAGACTGTGATGAAGCAGGAGGAGGAAGAAGGTTCCGATCACGTGGCTGAAATGCTGCAAACGTTTAACTCTGTCGTGGAGTGCGGACCAGCAGGTAAATCCGCTTTGATGAACACGGAAGGCTTCCTTTCAAGCTTGGCGCAGGGCTTGAAGTCTGTGTGCGGCGACTTGAGCGAGGGCCAAGATGTCTTGGCGTCAAGCCTGCTGGGTTCTGATGCCGACGGTCGAACTACGAACCTGGAAGTGGCCTGCGGTCTCAGTCTCCTCGTCTTTCTACTTGCTCGTGGCGGTGCTTATCGCGAGCGGGTGTTCAAGGAGACTCTTCTGATGAAACATATCGTGGCGATGATGGCTTGGTTCCCGACCATCTTTTCTACTGGCGAAGAGCTGGTGACTCCAGAGCTCAAGGCCAAGTTCTGCTTGATCTTTGCATCCGGACTTCCCTTCTTGGAAGGAGCTCTTGTGTCTACAGAGGAGTCGGCGCTGGAACGTGAAGACAAGAACGAGTTCTTCAAGAGCATCGTGGACGTGTACACCAAGACGCTCACAACCTTCGCAGATGGTCACGAATCCCCCGACCTCTTCCTCGCTGGCTGCGAAGGACTCAAGAGCTTCTTCCTTAGCGACAGCGCCGTGACGGTGTTGGGCGATGCTGGACAGAAGGAGTTTGAAACGCTGCTAAAGGAGCAGGTTTTCCGGTCGCTCAAGGCGAGCATCTACTCGATGGAGTGCGTGGTGGCTCTTCTGGAGATCGCAGTTGGTGTGATTCCTGCTCGAGCCGTAGAGAACGAGAACGAACCCATGGAAGAGGAGCCCGCGCGTAGCTCGTGGCTTGTGGCTGGAGCGCTCCACGCGCTGTTCAACTGGGACGCGTTCGGCGACGATCTGGACGTGTCCGTGTTGTTCATCCTGCTGCGCCGCTTCTGCTCGTCAGCGAAGATTCGCAACTCCTTGTACGAACACGTGGACTACGACAAACTGGTAGAGCTTCTGGTCGCGTTTGCCCAAGACAGGAAGTGGCTGCGATGGCGCAAGTACGCGCTGAGTATGCTGATGTTACTGGGAGAGGAAGGCGCCGTGGAGGAGGCGCACCAGGGAGCAGGCTCCGTGCCCATGTTGCAGGCGTCAACAACCAGCACACTCCGAGACAGCGAGCAGTCGACGTGCGCGACGCGCTGTTTCCACTGCCGCCAAGTGGTGCACACGCCCGTACAAGCCAACCTGTGTGTGATGCCGTGTCCGTATTGTCAGAAGGCGATCGCGGTCTCCTCCGACAACTCTTCGGCGGTGGTCGACACGCTTCCTTCTGTCGTGGAGCACAACGGCAGCAGCAACAATGGACTCCCCTCTGCTGAGGGTGAAGACTTCGTCTGCGTCAACTGCAACAACGTGATCGAGCTCCCGAACGGACTTGGGCCTTCGGAGATTGTGTGCCCACACTGTCTGCAGCTTGCGGCGGTGAAGAAGACGAATCAGTCGGTGATGCCCGCGTTTAGTAGCGAGAAGAAAAGGTCGTCGGCGTCGTCGGTGCGCTCCGTGGAATCTGGCGCGAGCTTGCCCAAGGACCCGTCCATGTCGGGCATCGACGTGCGGGATACGAAGGTGGTGAGCTGCGGCCACTGCGGCAAGCACCTGATCGTCAAGAACGGCGCGTCGGCCGTCAAGTGTCCGTCGTGTCACGGAGTCTCCAAGTTGTCAACGACGACAAGTAAGTTACTGACGAGCCCTGTGCTGATCTAGACGCCAGCCTCTAATCGCTCGTTGTTGTTGCTTTGTACAGCTCAAGAAATGATGCGGTGCAAGAACTGCAACACGCTGCTGAGTCTGCCTGCAGGTGCCAGAGCGTACAAGTGTATGAAGTGCCTGCAGACCACACGACTGTCGTAGTCGTCGGTGGGCGCTGGGGAAAGCGTCAAGGTGAGAGCGACTTCATGATGAGAGTGAGGGAATCTCATCTCGGTTTGTCAGTATTGTTCAGTGTTGGTCAGAACCGCGTTCTGGCGATAGATAAAGGCAGAGCTGGGTCAACGAGTATCTGCATTCCTTGCTTAGTCATGTCTTTCCGGTGCCTAGTTGGCTTGGCTGTACTCTGATCCGATGCGTGCTTTGCCAAGTTAGCCGGTGGAGTCCATGAGATCGAGCAGGTCGTCGCCCGCTTTGCCCTCGCGCTTGGCGCCGTCGTCGTCGAGCTTGAAGTCGCGCAGTATCTCGTCCGTCGACGTCTTCCGGTCACTCGCCGCGTCGATCCAAATAGTGGGGACTTCTTTGTCGTCTTCCTCGTCTCCGACCGGCCCCGGCTTGGTTGGATCATCGGGGAACAAGTTGATGCGCAGCGCCTTGTTGTCGCCCTCCACGTCCTTCGCTGACGCCGACTTGCCCACCAGATCAGCCAGCAGGTTGAGGCCGTCCGCGGCGGTGGCTTTGAACTGTTTCTGGTGTTTGCGTGTGTCCAGGCGCTTGGCACTTGCCCCAGCGCCACGGAGTTTGCTGTCGGCGAAGAGCTGACGCGTCGAGCGCGAGAAGCCTCCCGTGCCGTCCTTGGAGTCGGCCTCGTACATGTTGAAGCCGAGGTGAGCAGTGAGCTGGTCTCGTTCCAGCACGGAGCCCTGCGGGGCTTCCACAGCCCCCTCGGCACTGGCGATGGCGAAGGTTTCTTCCTCCTCGACGCGGCCAGAGCCGTCGAAGTAGCGCGTGGTGCCAGGAACCTTGCCGCCGGTGGCCGTGAAGCCCTCGTAGTGGATGGCCAAGGTGCCGTCCATGCCCTGGATACCGTTCTGCAGGAAGAGCGACACCTTGATACGCGTATCCTGGAAGAAGCGACACAAGTACTGCTTGAGCAGGTAGAAGTCGGCGGGGCTCATGTTGCTGAAGTTGTCGGACGTGAGCTGGATGGTCTCATCCACCTGGTGCTTGACTTCGGCCGAGTCCACGAGGTTCTTGGTGTTGGCGAGGTGGTTCATGGTCACCTGGAGCAGCTCATCGGCCGACGAGCAGGACAAAACCTGGTACTTGAATCCCATCCGCATGAGGTCGTAGAGCTACAGAAGACACAAGATCAGTATCCAAGGGGCTAACGAGTGAGCCTGGATGGCTATTACCTTGTCCATGCTGTTGGCGTTGAGCCTCATGATGGACGAGTGTGCGAGGCGGTCAAATATCTGGCGCGTGGACACGTTCGAGTACATGCGGTGAGGCTTGAAGAGCTCGGCCATGAACGTCTCGTTGTGCATCGTCTTGACGATATCTTCGAGCACTGTAGACAAAAGTGACAACGTTTTGAGGAGAATGTACAGACCAGACCGACTTGAGCAGACCAAAACCTTTGGAACTCTTGTCACGGGGGATGTTCTGCGCCTTGAGACGCTGGTCCAGCACGTAGATCATCTCGGCGCCCATGTTCACGATGAGCATGGGCATCGTCATCAAGGAGCCCGTCATGGTCTTTGGAGAGGCGAATTGGGCACTGCACAAGGCGTCGCACCCCTTCGCGTCCGAGATCTGCAACCTCTTTTGGAATGGACATGAGCATTAACTTTTGCTTTCCGGCAATGTTTTGCTTTTGTGTCTGTCTGGTGCCACCCGTACGAGTGGAAACTGGGACTATGGTAGTGAGCTCTTGAAGGCACCAACGGAAGACTTTCATCACATACTACAAGTAGTCGACAAGCGAACATCGTGCCGTGCAAGCGGCCGACCGAATGCACAAGTGATGTCGGCGGCAGCATCTGCATCCACGCCTTTAACTAAAGGCGAGAAGGATGCCCTCATCACGATTGCACTGGCACTTCGTGCTACGGGTGGTGCGGTCGTGTTGTTTAAGAAG
>JAABLK010000331.1:0-33672 GCA_012295415.1 Phytophthora chlamydospora
CGGAGACGCCTCAATCGACAGTACCGACGCGGCCAGAAGATCATCGAGATCAGCACGAGGGAGTACCGGCACATGTCTAAGATGAACCACTTCCGCGCATGGTACGAGCGTTTGACGAAGCGCGAGCCGTGGTATGCAGGCGTCATTCGAGCGATGCCGTCGTTCAAGACAGCGAACTACACCACGTATACGAAGTGTCTCCAGTTCTTCTTCATGCACGTGTGCTTCCTGCTCGCGTTCACCGCCGAGAACCCGTTCTTGAAGTGGCGGTTCACGCGGGAGCGGCTGAAGGCGAAGGCACTGGACGCACTGGCCAAGCGGATCGTGCCGATACCGAGCCCACAGGTCTGCATCGCGTACGGAGACTGGAGTCGCCGAGATGGCATCAAGGGCCACGATTCCGGGCCGGTCAAGGGTTTTGCCAAAGCGTTGAAGAAGCGGGCGACCGTGCTACCGATGGACGAGTTCAGGACCAGCATCACCTGCTCTTGCTGCCACAAGCGCATGAAGGAGACTCCTCTGCTTACCAAAGTCCGCGAGCCCAAGGATGGAGACGGAGGGAGGAAAAAGAAGGTTGTCAAGAAGAAACCCAAACGGTCTGCCAAGGACTTGAAGAAGAAAGCCACGCGAGAGGCCTTGGAGAAGAAGGAGACGGTACGAATGAAAAACCCGAAGCTCGTGGACTCGAAGATCGTCCTGAAGAGCAACCGGAACGTCTTGCGCTGCACCAACAGCCGATGCGAGGCCAACTTCTGGAACCGGGACGTCAACGCCGCGCGGAACATGCTCGAACTGATGAAGGGGTACTTTCAGAACTTTGGACGGGCTACAGCGTTCATGAGAGGCGGGCACTGATGCAACACACAAATGATGGTGGATGGAGAGGGTCTGGGGCTCGAGGACCCCATGTAGCTTGTCAAGTGAACCCATAGCCAGACCACATGCACACGTGCATATAACAGGAGAGGGCGGGGAATGCACCCTCGTCCAATAGGATATTTTCAGTGCCCTCTGAATCTTAACCGTGACGAACCAAAAGCTTTGAGCGCTCATTGTTCTCCCCAACGTATAGTTAATACTACGAGGTACTACATGTGTACGGTGGAAGATGTCAAGAGAGCAATAATGAGAATGCTTCACGGTATCCATGTGTGTTGCACAATCAAAGTTCATCATTTGGGTTGTGAACTCGGGACACCGTCAAGTGGTTAATTCATCGAAACTGTACAAATGCTACGCCTTTTCGTGGACAGGACATTACCCACCATCATCCCTAGCAGAGCCGCGCTCGCGATCTCGCGGCAGCTTACTTACCGACCGGCCACTTGCCTTTCTTCCGGGGCTTCACACGGGCCTTCTGTTTCCGTGCATATGCCACCCAGGCGATGATCTCCGGGTGCTGCATGATCTTGTCGAGCGTGTTGTACTCGCGCGCTAGCGTCTTGTTGTCTTCTGTGGAGTGGATCTTGCTATGACACTGGCGGCAGATCAGGATGCACGTGTTCAAAAACTCCTTTGCGTAACCCTTGCGCAGATACTTGCTGTGCGTGACTCGAGGGATCACGTGGTGCGCCGTCAAATTCATCGGCCGCTCGCACATTTCGCACAAGCCCGACATATCGTCGACGTCTTCACGGCCAGCCACATCTTCGTCCAGCACCACCTCGTCCTCACGCACGACCTGCTTCTTGCCAAACTCGATGAACTCCACTTCCACCTCAATGGGCCAGCCACCAACTGCAGCAGCGTCAACGTTGTCACTGTCGCTGTCCTCGTCCTCTCCAATATGCTTGGTGATGCGTGCAGGGTGCCATGCCTCGTCCTCCTCTAACACCACCAGGCAACTCTTGCCAATGGCGAACTGCGTCTCCAGCCGCTCTCGTCGCAGCCTTCGCCGTTTGCTGGCGTGGCTCTCCTGCTCCTCTCCACTGTCGTCGTCCTCACTTCCCAGCACGGCATCTGTAAGTTGCTCGGCAATTGCCGACAGCTGCGCGGCGTCCAGGAACTCGGTATGCTCCAGCACCTCAACGAAGGCAGCGACGAGCTTGACTCGGTCCGGAGCTGTCGCGTCCTCCTCCTCTACAGTGGCAATCAGGAGCTCCGCCGTGTACTCCAGCTCCTCCATGGTCGCGCCACCACGCGCCAAATCCTCCAGTACCCGCACAAGCCGTTGGGACGTCTCCTCTTCAATCAACACCATGGCTCTGCTCGAAGGACAATCGAAAAGTGAGAGTCCTTGTGACGCATATGTACCCATTTTGTGACCCACACTCTCCCGTGAGTGTGGGTCTCACTTAAATAATGTGTACCACAATATTTTGATGTACCACACACCATCGCGTTTTCGAGAGCCTTTGTCAAAAGCCAACTGACGCGTCCTCCCACAACCTGTGACCTACCGATCCTCATGGCGACGACGCAGACCCCACGTGTATTTGGCGTTGACTTCGTGCGTGACCGTATTGAATTTCGCCTTGCAATGCGAACGGTGTCTTCGGCACGCGCCAACGCTCTCTGGTTGCTGACATATATAATGCTATTTGATCTCTCCCTGTAGGGCGCGCAACGATGCGTCGTGGCTGAAAGCTCGGGCGACGTGGTGCTCAACGAGCTAGGCGCCATGACCACAGCCACGCTGGTGTCCTTCAAAGGTGAGGAGCGCCTCGTGGGTGAGTCGGCCGTGCTCTCCTCTAGCACGAACCCGCGCAACACCGTCGGCTTCCTTAGTGGACTCGTGGGCAAGCGCCAGCTAGCGGACGTGCAGCGCCAGATCGAGCGGCTACCTGGCCACCAGCCCACCTTCGAGACGGACGAGGCTGGCCGTGTTGTGGCCACCGTGGACTACGGCAAGGACGGCAGCAAGACGCAGTTCACGGTGGAGCAGCTCGCGGGCATGCTGTTCGCCGACCTGGTCAAGCAGATGAAGAAGCGCTTCCAGGACGAGCCGTTCCACGTGACGCTCGCGGTTCCGTCCGTGTGGGGTGACGGCGAGAAGCGCGCGGTGCGTGTGGCTGCCAAGATCGCAGGCATCCCGAGTCTGGCGATGATTTCGCGCGACGCGGCGCTGGCGCGCTGCTTCCATTGCAAGCACCCCGTGGAGGCCCCCGCCGCGTCACCTACTTCCTCGACGGACGGAGATGCCCCCATGGAGACGGAGACTGCTCGTTATATTGCAATTGTTGACATGGGCCACACCAGTACCAGTGTTGCCATTGTGAAGCTCACACCCGAGGGCGAGACGCTGTTAGCAACGGAGGCAGACCTGGAGCTTGGCGCCGAGACGCTTGACCGAAGACTCTTTGAGCATTTCCAGAAGGAGGTGCAGTCGAAGCACCAGCTGAGCGTCTCCTTCCACACGAAGGAGGGCAACCGCCTGTTCCACGCGTGCTCGAAGCTCAAGAAGCTTCTGTCTACCATCGGCGACGCCAGCGTGACGGTGGAGAACCTTGCTCCTGAGAAGGACGTTAACATCTCGATCTCCCGCCATGTGTTCGAGGAGCTGTGCGCTGCTGAGCGTGCGCGCGTGACGGAACTGCTGCAAAAGGCTCTAGAGACCGCCAAGGACAGCGTGTCCAGCGCTGACATCGCGTCGGTGGAGATCGTGGGCGGCGGGACTCGGATCCCGTTCGTGCAGGAGGCCATCATCGCGGCGTTCCCTGCTGAACTGCACCGCTCCAATGCGCTCATCGGTCGTATGCTGGACTCCACCACGGCCATTGCGTTGGGTGCCGCTTATTCAAGCGAGGTGGCTGCTGCAGCGACTGCGGCCCCAGCAGAAGCTGACGAGGACGCTGACGTCGAGCTAGCTCGGTACGTCGCTTTGGAGAAGGAGTTCCAGGCGCGCGATGCTGAGCTGACAGCTATCGCCCACGAGCGTAACGCCATTGAGGCCTTCGTGTACGAGATGCGCGCTAAGAGCAGCGGCAAGTACGGAGACAAGCTGGACTCTGTCAAGTTGAACCCGCTGCTCGACGCGGCTGAGGACTGGATCTATTCGGAAGAGTCCGAGGCGGCCACACTTGATGTGATCCGCACGAAACACCAAGCCATCGAGAAAGAGGTCCGAGCTGCTTGCGAGGTCTACTTCTCAGCCGTCGAGGCCGATGAGCGCGCGCTCGAGCAGCAGCTGGAGCAGGAGTCACAGAAGGCGGAGGCTGAGCGCCAGGCCGAGGGCGGAGACGAGGACCACGACACGCGGAAGCTCAAGAAGCCTGAGCGCATGCGCATGGTGGTCAAGAACAAAGAGGAGGGCAACGAGCTCTTCCGGGACGGGAACCACAAGCACGCGGCTGCTCGGTATGTCAAGGCGTTGACCCACGCCTCCAAGTTCTTCGACCTCAACGAGGCCGACAAGGAGGAGGTGGACGCGTTGAAGCTGAGTCTGTACCTGAACCTGGCCCAGTGCTACCTCAAGATGGAGAACTTTGGGAAGGCAGCGGCGAACTGCAATGAAGCGCTGGCGTTGGACCCCAAGAGCGTCAAGGCGCTCTACCGCCGCGCAGTGGCGTACGAGAAGGAAAACAAGCTGGAGCTCGCGGCGGAAGACGTCAAGGCGGCTCTGCTCCTTTCGCCAACGGACCGCGCAGTCGTCAAGCTCGACGAGCGCCTCAAGATGCGTTTGCGCCGCCAACTCGACAAGGAAAAGAAGATGTGGAGCAAGGCGTTCGCATGATCACCTGGCGAGTTGGAGAACTACAGTAGAAGAGGACGCCAATAAATGTGGATAAAACTGCTATCATTTCTTCCCAAGTGCACAGCACTAACACAAACCGCAGCCGCTCGCTTCGTACGCTCCAGCGCCGCCTTTGCTCGCACACAGTTCGTCCCTGCTGCTTGTGCTTTGCAGCTCTGCTACAACACGCGCCCTATACATTCAGGTCGTCACTGTCGTTCCGCTGTGCCTCTTTCTGCTTCTTCAATGTCGTCAAGATCTTTCCCGCCCTGAAAAGCGTTCGACTTGGTTGTTCTAACGCACTCGGATCTTGGATCGTCAATGCGTCTTCATCCCTTTTCTCGAGGAAAGGCAATCGGTGGATTGAAACCAGGCGGTGTCTTACTGGTTGCCCGGCGCCGTGCACCTGTTGAGCCACTTGCGTCGCCGCACCATGGCTAATGTGAAGGGGTCCTTCTGCCACGGGCCGGAGAAGGACGGCGCGTAGATCCAGCCGTTGTCGTCTCCCTGCGAGACGTCGAGCGTCCACCCCTCGGCCTTGAGGTGACTGGGGACCTTAGGAGCCACCTCCTCGAAGGCGTTGGACGAGATGTTGGCGTCTGTGACGGAACTCCAGCGTTTGCGCTCCTTGGAGCCCGAGATGTGCGTGTCTGTGGTCCACTTCTTGACGATGTGGTAGCGCTGGTTCTCCCAGAGCTCGAGTACCTGGTCCACCTGTTCATTGGGGGTCACTTTGACCTCCAGGAAGAGCACCGACTTGCGTTTCTGCTTGTCGTAGTCAGGCGGCACCTCCAGCTCGTAGGAAACCACCTCGGATTGCTTCTTCTCCAAGAAAGGAGCCAGCGCGATGTTGGCGGCGCCGATGCAGTCGTCCTTCACGAAGCGGTCGTAGTCCATCACGTGTACCTCCAGGCACTTCTCCTTGGGCCGGTCCACCTGGAACTGGAACGTCTCGGCCGGCTCCCAGCGCGGGTTGAGGCTGCTCGGCACCACCGAGCTTTTCTGGCTCACGCGGCCCACTTTGAACACCACATACGGGTCGCTCTTGCCGCCGATGCCCATGAAGCCGAAGTCACTGGCCGCCAGGTCGCCCGCGCGCACCAGCGTCACCTGCAGTGTGTGCATGCCGCTCATGATGAGATGAGGGAAGCGTCTACGCGCTGTCCAGATACGGAGTGCGACTGGCAGCGTTGTGCGTGTGGGGCCGCCGCATGTGTACCGTTGCCTTCTCGTAACGGTATACGTTTGGCTCCGTTAGTATACGCGGAGACGGATAATGGAGATGTAGAGTTTCCAATTGGCTGGAAAAAACATAATAAGCGCTGTGGATTGGCGGGAAATAAGAAACGTGGGATTTTTTCCTGAGACATGGGCATTAACCCAGTCGGGTTATCCGGCATGGTGGAGCCTAACTTTTGTTTTGTTGCGCTGATGCAGGCTCTGCAGGCATTCAAGCAGCGGAAACTCTCCTTGACACGCTTCCAAAAGCTCGTGCACAAACAGCTTGGGTTGTAAAAGGGAATTCCGCGCTTCGAAAATGGTCGGAGCCCAACCAGTATACAGTATACATATATCAGTGACCGACCTTCTTCAACATCGCCGCGGCAAACAAAGAACCTCGTTCACCCTTGCTCACTGGGCCTTTAGCTACAATGCTATTGCCAACCGATGCTCCACTCGTTGTTTCAGCAAGCCAAGCCTTTCGCCGTGCGTCTGATTTCCTCCTGTCTCAAAAGCGATCGTCGACCCCACGTTCGCGCTCGACCTGGCGTCGAGCTGCACTTGCAATCACTCTTGCCGGTATAAATGGACAGCCGCTTCACCTGGATTCCCTCGAGTCCGTTTGTCGGCAACGAGACGGCCAAGAGCTTGATACTCTGGCGACACTTGATACCACGGCGACAGGCTCATCGTGGACTCATACCATCAAGTGTTTTGCTGTGAGTGCAGCAGGTGTTTGGCACACCGACGTTAGCTAGCAAGCCGTGTGGGCAGGCACTTCCTGCAGCCGTGCCAACAGTGCTGAAAATATAAAAAAAATCGACCCAAGAAGCTCGCAACAGGGCTCCAGCCTTGCCGCAACATAAGTCGATCTCTTTAAAGTTGCTCGCGGTCTGTACCGCGTCTCAATGCAAAGACATCGTTCACTTGTGAAAAGCTCCGCTCCAAGCAGCGGCGCATCCTCTACCTCCAGTCCCCCCCCCCTCCCCTCTTCCGCCGCAATGTACGCCGTACACGTGACGCTTGTCAAGGCCGCGGACCTGCCGTCCGCCGACTTCAACGGCAAGAGCGACCCGTACGTGGTCTTCAAGCTGGCCAGCACGACGCACAAGAGCTCCATGATCCCCGCCAACCTCAACCCCGAGTGGGACCCGGAGGAGACGTTCGCCTTCATCGCGGACGAGCCCAAGAGCGCCGTGCTGGACGTGCAGGTGTTCGATCACGACCGCATCTCCAAGGACGACAAGATCGGCTTTTGTTCGGTGCCACTGGCCCCATTCCTGGACAAGCCCGAGTCCGAGGTGCTCATGTACGAGCTGGAGATCCCGGCCGCCTTCGCCAAGCAGAAGCGCAAAAGCGCCATTATGCTCGAGATCAAGCTCGAGAAGGAGGACTAAGCGCTCGCAGCTACAGAGACCAGCCCCAGAGCTGATCTGGTAGGTAGGTGTTAACGACCAACAGAGTCTTCATTTCGATGTACAACTCGGTTGATTGGAGCTATTCGCTGCTCGTTATGGCCGACGCCTAGGGTAGACACCGCCGCGCGGCGAGCTGCTGCAGTGATGGAGGCTGACGCGACGGCGATGGACGCGACGAGTGCCCAAGCTCAAGCGTTTGCTCTAACGGTGCGACGTTCAGAGACTTGCGAGGAAAGTGCGCCACCAAAACTGCGACCGGGTTGCAACTTGTCGGGCGGCATCCGGGACACGAGGCGCTTTTCTCGTCTTTGTTGAGTTTTTCCCACGCTCGAAGCTTGCCGCCAGACAGACGCAAGCCAGTCTTGTAGTCGCAAAACCTCAAGACTCGCGTCTGCGCTCTTCCGCCGGGTCCCGGACGGCGGCTCCCAAGCTTTCTGTCGATGGTTCGGCGCCTCCATCGGCTCTACGGCTGCCACGCTCGTCGCTCGCCCACCCAACTTTTTGGCGGCTTTCTCGCAAGTCTCTCAGCTGCAGAACCCTGCGAGGCGAGCTCAGTTTTCAATCAAACCGCTGCACCGAAGCTCGAACCCGTGAGCTTCCAGAACTCGAGGCGCGTCCAAGCGACTAGATACCCAAGAAGCATGAAGAGAAGAGCGACGTCGATGCCATTCTCCCCGCCTGGCAGCTCCGGCTCAAGAGGATCAAGTCAAGCAGCCACCTACGCAGACTTCAAGTCGTTCGGCGATCTTCTTCAAGCCGCTTCACACGCTCCGGACGAGATGCAAGTCAAGACCGAGTCGTGGTCGCAGGAACAGCCAAGCACCTCCGAGACGGACGACGGCGAGCACTACGGTGAAGACGAAGACGAAAACTACGCCATGGAAGACCAAGTGAACGAGAACAACCCAACCAAGATGTGCCGCTCGACGGGCTGCCCGAACCCAGCACGTAGTCGAGGCCTATGCCCAGCCCACGGCGGAGGAACGCGTTGCTGCGCTCAAGGATGCACGAAGCATGTTGTTTCCGGTGGCTTGTGCGTCGCTCATGGCGGTGGTCGTCGATGCCGTGGGTCACCGAGTTGTACCAACAGCGCCGTCAGTCGTGGACTCTGTGTGCAACATGGCGGAGGACGCAAGTGCAACCACGACGGCTGCAACAAGCACGTGGCTTCGGGCGGTTTATGCCGCACACACGGCGGTGGACGGCGCTGTCAGGTGCCCGACTGCACCAGCAGCGCTCAAAGCCGAGGCCTTTGCTACGTGCACGGCGGCGGAGGACGCTGCCAACGACCTGGATGCGGGTCTAGCGCCAAGAAAGGCGGACTCTGCATCGCACACGGTGGAGGACACCGCTGTCAAGTGGCTGAATGCACCAGCAGCGCCGTGAGCGGCTCTCGTTGCCGAGCCCACGGAGGCGGCCGCCGATGTGCAGTTGAAGGCTGCACTAGTAGTGCCAAGACCGGTGGACGTTGCATTGCACACGGTGGCGGTAAGCGCTGCACAGTTAGTGGCTGCTCGAGCAGCGCCCAACGTCTTGGTCTCTGTAAGGCCCATGGCGGTGGACGGCGTTGCGTTGTGGAAGCTTGCGCCAACAGCGCCGTTAGTCGAGGTCGCTGCATCGCTCATGGCGGCGGAAAGCGGTGCGTCTTTGAAGGCTGCACGACCACTGCGCGCAAAGGAGGATTCTGCTTTGCCCATGGCGGACGGTCGACGGCGTCGACGGCAAGTCTCAAGAGCAAAGTGGTCTCTCCTCTGGCTTCGGTGCAGTCCACGCCAGCCACCGCCCCATCCACGCCGAATGCTTGGCCGATGACGTCGTTCACGGACGCTCACTCACCGATCCCAGCACTTCGCCTGCCTCCGCGTCGACTGCTGCCTCCGATCAACACGATGCTGATGGCCAATCGACCAGGAATCCTCCGCCGACACACACCGGTTCCACCGATCCGCAAGCCTGTAGTCTCGTTCGAGCAAGAAACCCGAGAAACCAGCAACAAGTTGAGCGGAGGATGGCCCGACATGAGCGTTCAAGCCGCTCGTGGGCGTGAAGCTTCAAGCAGCAGGCGCCCAGCCAACCTTCAAGTACCAGACATCCAGCCCCAAGCACCGACGCCGTCTTCTTCTCGTTCTGGTTACTCGTGGCAGCGACTGCAAGAAACAATCCGTCGCGAATCTCGAGCGAATGGAATTGCCAACGACGAAGACGAGCTCGAAGACAAGGCGACGTACAAGAGAGGAGATCGCAAGATGCAGAACGACGACGTGCCAAACGCAGACAAAGGTACCTACTGGACACGAAGCCGCGGCCCAATCTCGTCGTAAGAGCCGGAACTTCCTGAATAACAAACCAAGCGACCGAGACACTGAAGAGAGACTGGTGAGCTCCTGATCGGTCCTATGAGTCGACGAAATGCGTAAAAATCAACAGCAATCTTGGAAAAACGTTAACTTCTTTTGCGTATTTCTGCTAATCATCTAGCACAGGCATAAGGAAAAATCGTTTGATAAACCACAACTCAGCGCACTACCCGCTTAGTAACTAGCGTACCTAGTCGCCTTTGACCGTGCCACAACGTGAGCTTGCCGTACCTCTATTTGCTACTAAGTACTGAGCTACTGAATGGTGCAGTACGACCAGAACGCCCGCTTCTGGTTGCGCTGACGTGACAGCATCGACTCTTGCGTGGCCACATCCAGATGGTTGCGGCCTCTAGTGAACCGCCGAAGACGAATCTCGTTGTTTTCACGAACCTTGTCCAACTCGTCCGGGTTCTCCTTCAGATACATCTGCAGTTGCGCCAACGCTTTCTCCGTTTCTGTCTGCCCTTGCTTCTCGAACTCCGTCTTCGAGATCAAGACGCTGTGGCGGCCAGGTTTCTCAAAGTGGTACCAGAAGTACGCGATCGTCGCCATGATCTCGAACACGCGCGTGAGCGAGACGACAAGGATCAATAGGAGCGAGGCTTCTGTCGAGGACGTGCTGTAAAACAGCAGCGTCATGCCGATAAGCTTCAGCGACCGCGAGATGATCAGCTGCAGGTTCGTCGGCGGGGGCGGGTCATCGTTCAATACGCCAAGTTCTTCGATCTCCTCTTCGTCCTGCGGCTCCGTGTCGGGCTTGGCGGAGGTTCCCCACTGGTACCACCACACCAGGACGCACCCGAAGAACGCGAAAAAGGCGAAGTAGATCTTGCCCAGGTGCGGAATGCCGAAAAGCACGTCGCGGTTCCACAAGTACACCAGATACGAGATCGCCCAGGAGCCCAGTCGATAGAGATTGGGCATGATCACAAAGCCCGTCACAGGAACGGCCACCGTGGCCACCGACGCCAGCGACGACACGAGCTGCGCACCAGGCAGCATCTTGCTCGTATTTCTTGCCTGGCGCTGGAACAGGTACAGCGCCAGAAGAGCCGAGAAAAAGACGCCGACAGCAGCGCCCAGCATGTAGTGGAACGCGCGCGAGCGCGAGAGCCACCCCGACAGATAAAACAACAGCAGACCCAAGAAGAAATTCTGCGCGTAGACCCACGACAGATCTACAACATACACAGCCGAAATGGTCAGTGTAAATGCTAAAACCAAACAATGCAGCACGCCAATACGTACATGTAAAGAAGGTGAAATCGAAATTGAACTTGGGTGTCGACGTCGAGATGAACGGCTCTGCAGGGCCCGTCACCGTGATGCAGGGCGAGTGGTACGGGCTCAGCTCCAGCATGCACGTGTCTTTATCTTCCAGAGCAGTGCACGTCAGCGGGCAGCCACCCACGCAGTTCTCGCACACCAGCTTGGCTGTCAACGACAAAGCAACCATCGAATAGACAGTCAGCATCAGATATCCAACAATGCACGCAACGCAAGCGACTCACAGGCCACGTAGAGGAAGTTCTCGACGGCGTCCACCACATACGGGGGCACGAACTTCTCGAGCGCCGGTGTCAGGTGTGCCGCCTTCAATACACTACGACACAACAGCCCCGGTGTCCTATACACGAAGTAAATCGCAGCGGAACAACCAATTTAATAAGCATTCCCCCATAAACTCATCGAGAAAGGCGGCAGAACGTACCGAGCGAACGCGAAGCTCAGCTGATCGACCTTGGAACTGCGCACCACGACACGTAGCTCACTCCAGGCCCAGAACACTGGGCGTAGCGGCCATGCCACGCTCTGCAGGTACCAGAGCGTGGCGTTGGTCATGTTGAATAATGCGTTGGCCTCTCTCGACTGTCCCAGCGTCTGGATCAGCGCTGGCTGCAGTGTGCTGCACCACCAAAGCCACAAAGCAGTCAGCAACCAGTCCTCACATCTCCAGCCAGTGGCAGCCACCGTCTCCTACCTGTTGAGTGGGTCCATTCGAAGATGAAGCGACGAGTTGTCGAAGAAGCAGAAGCTCTGCTGCTGCCCCCACTCTTTCACCTTGGCTGCAGTGGTTTCGCCCTCGTCCAGCCAGCGGAAGCTCCTGCGGTCGGCCTCAGACGCCACGTTCTCGGCTGTAGAAGGTGAAGCCAACAATATGGTCAATCAAAAGCGGTTTAAAGGACGAGTAGGAGCCCGCAACATGAGCGATCGAGAGCGGACGCACGAGTGGACTTGGTATCGGAGAAGGCGAGCGTCTGCGCGCAGCAGAGCAGCGCCAGCAGCGCCGCCAGCATAGAGGAGCGCGCCATCGATTGCCCAGCAATGAACCTGATGTCAGAGTGCGTCACTTTTCAAAAACTTGGTCGTCGAATTGAAAGTGGGTGGACCACATATAATTGAGGTGCGGTACATGTGTGTGTATTTAAATATGGGGCTGCAATGGTGATAGCCACGTAGAAATGTCTGGACACGGGAATATGGAGCCGATCAGATGCTGATGCCCAGACGCAGCCGCAGGTTGGGCTGCAGTGCCTCGGCCTGCTCCAGCTTGAGCCGCGCGGCTGCAGCCTCCGAGCTGTCCCCGCTGTCGCTGCTGGCCGAACCGTACGTGACAGTGCCGAACCCGTTGTTACCGGGATTCACCGCGGAGCTCCCGTCGCTCGCCTGAACGTGGCCTGTGGAGCTGCCCAGTGCTGTCTGGGACATCGCGCCAGTGCCATCGAGCGCCGTCACTGCAGCCAGAAGCGCCGCTGTGCACCACCGTCCTGCGCGCATTACGGTGGTTGCTATCCTTGGACTAGGAGTCTGCTGCTGCGAAAGTGAGGGCTGCTCCGAGCAGTGCTCGAACTCGGTGGAAAGGCTCGGTGACAGGAGCGCGGGATGCGATGGGAGCCGAGTGGGTTCGCTCGGAACCAGAAGCAATCTTGCATGGCGCAGAGGAGCTGCGGACGAAGAAGACCCGCTGGTTGCCAGGCTCAACTCCTCGATGTAGATTGCCAGGAGAGCCTTTACATGCAAAGGCACGACCGATACCGTCGGACTCGGAGGAGAAGCGACGAACGAGAAGACGATCGTTCTTGTCGATAACGCCACTATTCGATAGCATCATTGCAATGCCACGAGACTGGCAACAAGTCCTTCACATCGAGAAGACCAATGATACATCTGGCCGCCACTCTCATGGACCAGGTTCACCCGGCTCGACAGCAACTGTTGATTAATGTCGGATTCATGCTCGATGACGGCTCGAGCAGTGGCCTGTCTCCACAGCTTCTCGCCACCGTTCATCCACCGCGACATTGAATCGGAGAACTTCCTTATGGACGCGGAATACAATGTGCGCTATCGGGCTTCGAGGTGCTGGAATAGAAGACGTTAACTTTCAAACCCAACGTGCCGTTCTTGAAGAGAAGGAGTTTATCGTCAAGAACCGAATCGAGAACCGAATCGATTCTCCCACGGGTACGACGATGTCACTGATGGAGAACAGATTGCGTCCTCATCATTGAACGAGCCTGGAAACGAAAGTCTGGCCTTCGTCCGTCAGTGAAACAAATCGTGGCTGCTCTGGAAGACGTTCAAGAAGAGCTGCGCGTTCAACTTGTGCTTGCGTTACATGTACTGGGTGACCTTGGCGAATACTTCTCAGGCGCGAGTAGTTCCAGCGCGAGATCGGCCGGGCTTCACCACACGAGCACTTTTCCGGGGGCGTTCCTTGTGGAACGCGTGATCGACCGGCGCTTGTGAGGAGTCCAGTAGAGTCCATTCACACGGGCAAAGCACTGATGGATTCGAGCGTCCTGCGTCACGTTAACCACAGCAGAAGTTTCGAAAACATTGTCACGGCGCAGCGCGCAACTTACCTGGCGTGGTGTAAATGGTCGGCATTTCTTGTGGGGGAGGAAGGGCGGACGATGCGTGGAGCTTTGGTCGATGAATCGCGTCGGCTGGATAGTAGAAGCAGGGGCATGCGAAAGCCCGCGTTTTCAGGTTTGAAGGCCGGTGCGTTGTGCCAAAGTTCGGGATCCGTTTTTCGTTTTTCGTTGTGAAGTGCTGGCTGTTTCCTGAGAAATGGAAAGAGGTGATCGACGAGTTAATTCGTACCAACTACGATTTGAGTTGTGACTTCTTACCACTAACGCTTGAAATCACCGAAAGTTGCTCCATGTTGCACATCATGCAGCTATCCCAGTTCTGGCAGGTTGGAGACAGCAGCAACAGCGCTTCTCGAACAACAGTACAGCCAAGCAGGTGACTGTGGCATTTCTTGCACCGGATATATTACAACGGGGCTTCACTTGAGTCAAAATTGCCAGCGCGAGTCCTCGATGCAGACGAGTAGACCCAGTCCAGATCCCCAGAGTTCACCAGTCAGTCTCCGTTGAACCTTCCTGGCGTGTTGTCGAAGCCATCACAAGGTTCAGGGGAATCTCCCTGCTATTTCGAACTTGAGTGCACTTTTGTTTGATGCAACGGGGGCCGGATATTCGCACGACCGGCATCGCTTCAGGAAACGCTCTCATCTTTTTCACGAGCCTCCCTTGCACCCCAGGCTTTTTCATTTCTCAACTTGAGAGCGACCGTATTCATGGTGCATTCAACTTCAGCAGGACAAGCTGCAAACAGGGCTCTGAACTATGCAGTCGAGCGACTCCTTGATGACTCGGCCAACCAGACAACTCTACCGTCGGATGACAACCGCGGACTTCAAGCTGTAGCCCAGCGCATGCGCGTGACGTTGCTGTCGATGCTGCTGGGTTTCTCGGTGAATTGGTTGCTGTGCATGGGACTGATCTGGCACCTGAGAACGAACCGAGCGGGAGCGCTGAAAGGCGACGCAGTGGCGGCAAGGAAGATCATTTTGCCCGCCTTCGAACCTGTTCTGATCGTGCTGTGCGTCTTCAATGGGGCGCACATGGTCTTCTTGCTGGTGACGCAGATCGCGGGCACCTATCGAGATTCGTTTCCTCTCGTTGTGGTCGGCGCCTTGATCTCTAGCAACAAGTTCATGGCCTTGTTCGTACTGGTGGTGCTGTTTCAAAAGAGTATTTCGTTCCCTGCTGTCAAGCGCTCGGTGGCGATTTCATTTGTACTCGCGTATTACTGCTGGCCTTACGGCTACTTGGCGTCGAAGTACGGGAAGCCCGACCAGCAGAAGGCGCTCCTTGCTGGGATGCCATTGGCACGATGCCTGCACCTCATTCCGTTCGTGTACGCGTTCTTCAAGCCTCCGCACCGAGCTACAAAGCGAACGATTCGCGAGTTTTGCGCAGTCGGGATCGTGCACTTCGTGTTCACGTTGCTTGTGAACCGATTCATCATGAACCCCAAGACGGTTTCTGTGGGCCAGTACGTCATGTACGCCTCGCTCGTCATGATCGCACTGACTCCGCTGGTTGTTTGGCGCGTGCTCAAGGCTGACACCGAGTACTGGCGAGGCATCGGACAGAGGGCGTGTGCTCTCCAGGAAACGTTCCAACGGCAGCATGGAATGAGTGAACACGTCTCCTCGGAAGGTCTCCACGTACTCATCGAGATGAACCGGAAAAACGTGCTCGACTTCGCCTACCTGGATCTTGTGGAGCAGCTAGGAGTTGGCTCCACGTCGACCGTGTTCCAAGGAACGTTCAAGACGAAAACCCAAGTTGCAATCAAGGTGTACACGCCGTCGAGTTGCTCCGAGGACGTCGTGGCCGCGTTCTCGCACGAAGCCGCCATGTGCAGCGTGCTGGATCACCCGAACATCGTCAAATTCCACGGCATGTGCGTCGCCCCACCGACCATTTGCCTCGTGTTTCAACTCTGCCAGGGCACTCTGCGTGAGACGCTGCGGGACCAATCTCGTCTCCAGAATGCCCATCCAGCTCGCAAGCAACTGCTGATTAATGTCGGATACATGCTGGATGCGGCTCGAGCAGTGGCGTATCTGCACAGCTTCTCGCCTTCGTTCGTCCACCGTGACATCAAGCCGTCAAACTTTCTCGTGGATGCGGAATGCAACGTGCAGTTGTCGGACTTTGGCGAGTCGCGGTGCTTAAGTTTGAAAAGGATAGAAGACAAGACGCAGTCCGTAAGAGGGAAGGTCCCTGTCCTCGAAGATGCCAAGTTCTCCTCTGGCAAGATGACACAGAACGGTGCCGATTCTTCGGTTGGAACGACCCTGTCGATCGTCGACTCGCCCTACCTGGACAAGATCTCTGCGGACTACGTGGCGCCCGAGGTGATCGACGGCAAAGGCGAGCACGTGTTCTACGGTGAGGCCGCCGACGTGTATTCCCTGGCAGTAACGATGTGGGACATCCTGTACCCCAGCGCTGACAAGTTTCCAGAAGCGAACGGTGACAACGCCCATGTATTGGAGGTCGTGTTGAACGGTATGCGTCCCAGGCTGGACAACAGCACCCCTCCAAAGCTACGTGGAGTCATTGAGGGGTCGTGGCAACGAGAACCTGGCCTTCGTCCTTCAGCACAACAAATTGTCGCGGCTTTAGAGGATGTTCAGGAAGAGCTGTGCGCTCGACTTGTGCTTGATTTGTTGGGTGATCTGTGCGAACGACCACCTACAGCGAGTAGATCCAGTACTAGACCAGCGGGGAAGATGCGCAGTTTCCCAGGAGCTGCGGTCGTTGAGTTGATGGTCGACCGCCAATTCGTGAATTCCCCAGCGGAGGCCATTCGGATGGGGAATGCGTTGATGGATGCAGGTGTTCTTCACCACGTCAGCCACTCGATGAAGTTCGAAGACACGTGGACTGCTCTGTACTACTTTGATCTCGATGAAGTGCAGCAAAGCCTGCCGATTCGTGCCGGCATCGCGATCGATCGAAGCAGTTCATCGAGCCAGAACGAATCTGGAATTCCGATGTTGACTCACGCATCTCATCGCGGCCAGCATCGCAGCCCGTGTCAGTGCCGGCAGCTAGGACAGCGCCTTCTCAGCAATAAATCGTCTCGCTTTCATCGGCGCCGACAGTTCAAGACCGCCCCGGAGCCCACCATTGAGAGCAATCTTCTCACGGCTGCTTTGCTCGTCGACGACGAGTCGTCCAACGTCGAGAATGAAATCTACCATGGCTTGGATACTACACCGGGACGGATGGCCTGACGGACTTCGACGGTTCTTACTACTGCCTGCTTGAGTAACAAGAGTGCAATGCTGATTCAAACCACCTGCAGCGTGTTCTTCTTCTGGGGACACCTACTAGACGGCACTCAGTCTCACTATGTAGTGCGCTCAGGCGAGGTGAACTGAGTCGACGAACATTTTACAGAGCACAATGACTTCCATCGAAACACAATTTCACTTTTTCATTTGGTTTCAAGGTTAGTTTACTTCGGCTTGCCACTTTATCGCTAGATGCACACTGTGCTCAGCTCCATTGCTCAAACTATTTTCAAAGGTGATGTAGTTGTTAGAAGTTGTTGGCAGATCTTGGTAGTGGGGTCACGAAGGTTAGTTTCCATGTAGATCGTATGCGAACTCGTTTTGATCTGACTTGAGATTTGTATGCCTCGAAAGTAATCTGGGGTTGCGCATTAGACGCTGGGCCCCAGCGTCACTTCCGAGTCAGAGTTCCGGAAGTTCCGACGCAAGTAAAACAAAACTGATCAAAACACCAGATCAGTCCGCATACGATCTAAGAAAAAAATCTTCCCTCAGCAGTGCATCAGTGGTGGCACTGTTAGTAAGAGAAAGTGGTTTTGTTGTGAGCATCTGCGTCTCCCGGGACGCTTGCTGCACGGGTATGCAGCATATTTATAAAAAAAACTACACGTTCATGTACCAAATCCATGCCGCTTGCATTGCAAGGCCGGTTTTTCAAAGCCCAGGATCATGACATGGTCATGGTCATGGTTGTGCTGTGCTGTACTAGTACACTTGTGGATTACGCAAGACAAATACCGGCCCGCCACGTTAATCTGCTCACCATCCCATTTGTGGTTCCTGCTGAAGGAAAAGGATTCAAAACTCGATTTCATTATCAAATTTACCTCNGTCGACGACGAGTCGTCCAACGTCGAGAATGAAATCTACCATGGCTTGGATACTACACCGGGACGGATGGCCTGACGGACTTCGACGGTTCTTACTACTGCCTGCTTGAGTAACAAGAGTGCAATGCTGATTCAAACCACCTGCAGCGTGTTCTTCTTCTGGGGACACCTACTAGACGGCACTCAGTCTCACTATGTAGTGCGCTCAGGCGAGGTGAACTGAGTCGACGAACATTTTACAGAGCACAATGACTTCCATCGAAACACAATTTCACTTTTTCATTTGGTTTCAAGGTTAGTTTACTTCGGCTTGCCACTTTATCGCTAGATGCACACTGTGCTCAGCTCCATTGCTCAAACTATTTTCAAAGGTGATGTAGTTGTTAGAAGTTGTTGGCAGATCTTGGTAGTGGGGTCACGAAGGTTAGTTTCCATGTAGATCGTATGCGAACTCGTTTTGATCTGACTTGAGATTTGTATGCCTCGAAAGTAATCTGGGGTTGCGCATTAGACGCTGGGCCCCAGCGTCTCCAGCCTGGGGAGCTCACTTCCGAGTCAGAGTTCCGGAAGTTCCGACGCAAGTAAAACAAAACTGATCAAAACACCAGATCAGTCCGCATACGATCTAAGAAAAAAATCTTCCCTCAGCAGTGCATCAGTGGTGGCACTGTTAGTAAGAGAAAGTGGTTTTGTTGTGAGCATCTGCGTCTCCCGGGACGCTTGCTGCACGGGTATGCAGCATATTTATAAAACTACACGTTCATGTACCAAATCCATGCCGCTTGCATTGCAAGGCCGGTTTTTCAAAGCCCAGGATCATGACATGGTCATGGTCATGGTTGTGCTGTGCTGTACTAGTACACTTGTGGATTACGCAAGACAAATACCGGCCCGCCACGTTAATCTGCTCACCATCCCATTTGTGGTTCCTGCTGAAGGAAAAGGATTCAAAACTCGATTTCATTATCAAATTTACCTCTGAGCTCTCACTTCAAACCAACAACCTCCACCCCAATGCGCCAAATCAACCTCATTGTTCTGATTATAGTGACGCTTGCAGCATGTACCACAGGGGTGAACATTGGCGAGTCGGTTCAGGATATCAACCACGAGACCACTTCGAATCAGGAACTTGTGGGGGCCCAGCGTAATCTCAGGGAAGTCACGAAGACTGGGGAGCCCAAGGAATTTGCCACCACGTCGGCCCATGAAGAGCGGCAGAAGAAGATTCCAGGTCTCAGCACGATCGCATCGCTCTTCCAGAAGTCTCCCAAAGTGGGCAAAGTGCTTAGCAAGAACCCCTCGCTAGCGAAAACGATGAAGGACCCTCAAGTACGTGCGAGCCTGACAACTTTGCAGAGAGATGCGTCCCTGGTCAAGAGCTTGAAGTCGAGTCCGCTTCTCAAGAATCCTGCCAAAGTGCTCAAGACGAATCCGTCCAAGCTAACCACGAAGGACGTAGAGCGCATTGGGGCAGCCGCCCTTAGATCCACTGGCACTAGCAGGGAGATAGGTTACTTCGGTGGCATGTTGATTGCTGCTGGCATATTCTTTGTGTTTCTGCTCATCATTGGGCTTATCTCGGGCGAATAGTAATTTGATACGATGAGAACAACAAAGGGAACATCTGCAAGAAACCACCAATGTGGTATTTCAATGTAGCGTTAACTGCCATGCATGTGCTTCTTTGCTACTTACATCCCACCAGGGACCACAGCTCTATTGCAGCGACTTGCACCCTTCAGTCTCAATAGACAATGTCACGCCACGAGTTCAACGAGAGGCCCATCGCTGCTGGCCGTTGGGCTGCACCTTACATGAAACGAGGGCTTAGATTTCCCACGAATCCAGCAGTAACTGCACCGACGCGTGTTGACCAGCCAGCGCTGCCTTCATCAAGAGAAATTCAGGCTCGTCCGGCCACCCTCTTCAGTGCGCCCGCGTTACCACAACGCAGCGCCATCGATACTCCGCACCGATACTAGCCGATTCGTTTTCAGGGAGAAGCAAGTCGATGATGTCGACACGTCCTGACGTGACAGCAGCACAAAAGATGCGCCGAGTGTTGAACGGGTTTCCTCGGTGCATGATCCTCCGAATCATGTGTAGTCGGTGGCCAAGTATGGCAGCCTGCAGCGCCAGCGACACGTCCGTTGTAGAGAGACTGCACAGGAGCAGAGCCTCCAGAGCTTCAACGTGTCCAGTTGCCACTGCTACCTGCATGGCCTCACTCGTACTAAAGTTGCTTGGAATACACGCCAGGATCATTGTAACGTTGATTGCTGCGGCTTCCTCCGTCCATCGCTGGAGGCATCGTGGATGGCAACTTCGCCGAAGATACTTAGTGAAACGAGGTTGATCAGCACGCACAGCTAGGACCATAGTTGTCTTGCGGACGTGTTGTAATTGACAGACATCTTTGTAGTTCTGGAACAGCCATTTGACGACGTTCAGGCGACCGCGGGTTGCCGCAAGAAACAGAGCTCGGGTTGTGCAACCTTCGCTTCGAGTGTCACGTAGCCGCTGCAGGATATCGAGTCGTCCTTTAGAAGCAGCTCCGTCCATCGCGTCGCATGCCCTGGTACGAGAAGATCCGTAGAGCTTGACAACGCGTTGCACGTCGGTGTACACAGCGAAGTCGATGGTCATGGGCAGGAGGAAGTCGTTGATGAGCTCGAGGGCTTGCGGTACGATGCACGGAAAGAGAGTGCCAACTAGACACCAAGCAGGAGTGGTGGCTTCTCCATCGCGGCGGTAGTTGAATAATTGGCGCCAGCCCTTCGCTTCAGCAGGAGCGAAGTCAACTGAGAGCATCATTGTCTTTCACCTCTCCATCACCACATAGTGAGTCCATTGGTGCTAGCTATCATTTCTGTGATCATTCAAACTTGTCTGTCCAGTCGATACCTGTGTGAATGACTCGGCGCAGGCTAGTTCTTCATCCACCTCAACATCCGCCATGAACACTAAATACGGTCGGATACGTTCTCAGTGAAAGCTTCGGGGTTGTCGCTAGAGGCGGAGGCCAAAGGTGGTGGTGCTGCCGCTGCGTGGCCGTTCGTGGGGCCCGATGCGGACGTCGATGTGAACTTCTACCGTGCTGCAGCGACACAAGTTTGGCCCACCAAAGTGGCGAAGGAGATCTCTTGCTTCCCTCGACGCAGAGGGAGAAACACTGCCGTGCCTGCAATTGCATGAGCTTCCGTAATGCAAGGCACTGCAGCGGTTTGTCTAACGGAATCCCTTCTTTTCTCTTCATAGATTTCATCATTGCTCAGTGCGTCAGTTGCAACTTCCACACCGAACTTTGCTGAGATCGATATCTGTGTCATACTTTATAGCTTCGACATCAGCAAGGACGTAGAAACAACAAAATACAGCAACTTCATATGATGTTAGTCCCTCGCAACATCAAGTCATCCGAGCTAAAAGACGCTCTTGCGCTTCCTCTGGTCGTGCTCAATGCTCTCGATCTTCGCGGCCCGCGTAATAAATAGCACCATCTCAATGACCATCATGACGATCGCACCGCCAAGTCCAGCAACCATCCTCTACAATACATCGCCGAAACATCAGAACCCAGCTCAACCGCATCCTCCCCCTTCCTTGACTCACCGTCGTCTCATTGTCCGTGAGGTTCCTAGCCACAAAGTAGACGGCGATAAACGCCGTGATCCGCGCCATGACCATGTTAGCCCCGACGGACAGGTGCTGCCGCACGTTGGTCTCGTGATGGGCCAGCTCGGCTGCCGCCGACTGCGTCTTGACATTGCGCACCATGGAGCCGTACCGCATCTCCTCGTCCAGGCGCTGCAGCTTCTGGCGGCGCTTGGCCAGGTACGCGACCTTCCTCGCCTTCGTATTCTCATCCACTTGATCCTCCTGCTCTGCGGGAATTGCACGGGCCTGGACGCCACCTTGGCGCAGCAGAGACGCCAGACTGGGCGTCGACGGCTCCGAAGATCGCAGATCGCGCAGCAACGTCGCCACTTGACGCAGTTCAACGGGCGTCAGCGCTTCCTTGGGCTCCTCCAGCAGCAGCTGCTTCACCTCCTGCTTCTCAAGCTGTTCGGCACCCAGATGCGACGCCAGGAACATGCGCAGCGCCCCAGCGCCCTCGCCGCGGAGCTGCAGCTTGACGGTCATTTTCTAAGTTTTTTTAGCTTGTACTGTATCCAAAACTGAATGATATTATCCGATTCTGCCGATTTTGTCCATTTCGACGTCGACGGTCTCAGATGCTGCCGCGTCAGCCGCCTTCGCTCCGAGGCGGCGGCTCGTGCCGGGCGCTGCATCGCTCGCCGCTCGTCGCCATTACGGGTGCATGTAGATATGCGCTTCTCCTCTCTGTCACACTGCTTTTCGCCTTCATCATCTCCGTACAAGCCGAGAACGAAGCCGCCAACCAGCCCAACCCGCCCTCCGCTGTTTCGCACTTCAACGGGCTGCACACGCTCTCGGGTGCCAGCTACCGCGCCTTCAAGAACCGCCTGAAGCGTCAGTTGCGCGGCGAGAGCTGCCTGCGCTTCCACGTGGGCGGCACCTGGTGGCACTACGAGTGGTGCTTCGACCGCCACGTGCGGCAGTTCCACCCGCTGCCAAAGGGCCAGGAAGCAAAGGAGCAGAGCGTCATTCTGGGTGTCTACGAAGCGGACAAGCCGCAGCCGCTGCGGGTTTTGGCGGCGGACAACCTGGCCAGACTGACCGACCCGGACCGCACGGGCTACATGGCCCAGCAACGCTATGACGCGGGCGACTACTGCGAAGCCAGAGGAGCACGCCGGTCTGTCAAGCTGCAGCTCAAGTGCTGTGCCTTCCACGACAACGAGACGTACGTGGAATCGGTGGAGGAACGCTCGCCCTGCGACTACGAAATGAACGTGTGCTCGCCCGTGGCCTGCGGACTCATGCAACGCGACCAGTTCGTGCTCACAGCGCCCACGTCCATGGAGGAGGAGGAGCGCAAGGCGCTGGCCAAGACAGTGAGGGACATGTTTTACCACGCTTACAACGGCTACTTGCAGCACGCATTCCCGCAGGACGACCTGCTCCCTCTCTCATGTCGGGGAGGAGAGTTCGAACTCGGCCGGCTGCCGATGCTGACGCTTGTGGATACGCTAGACACCTTGGCAGTACTGGAAGACGCAACGGAGTTCCGGAAAGCGGTGGCGCTTGTGCTGGACAATGCCGACTTTGACCTGGACACTGAGGTGTCCGTCTTCGAGACGACGATCCGATTGCTGGGTGGACTGCTGTCGGCGCATCTCTTCGCGGTGAATGAGGATCTACAGCTCTTCCCGGACGGAGGATACGACGGTGGTTTACTGCGCCTTGCCGTTGATCTGGGTGATCGTTTGATGCCTGCGTTTGACACTGTGACGGGGATTCCGTACGGCACGGTAAATCTGAAATATGGGGTGCCCAAGGGAGAAACACCAGTCGCCTCGACCGCAGGTGCTGGGTCACTTTCGATTGAGTTCACCATGCTCAGTGTCATTACAGGAGAGTCGAAGTATGCTGCTGCTTCTCGTGGAGCTGTGCGCGCGCTTTTCCAGCGACGATCGAAGATTGGGCTGCTCGGAAAACACATCAACACGAAGACTGGCGACTGGACTGAGACGTCATCAGGCCCGGGCTCCAATTCCGATAGCTTTTACGAATACCTGCTCAAGATGTACGAGCTCTTCGGTGACCGCGAGTCGTTGGAGATGTTCGCACAAGTTTATCCGGCTGTACTGGCGCACAACAAACACGGCGACTGGTATACGGACGTGTCCATGTATACGGGCTGCCACCATCACAGCGGAAGCTCAGCTGTCGTCTTTGAAAGTCTTGCGGCATTTTGGCCAGGAATGCAAGTTGCTGCAGGCGACTTGAGCGCTGCTGCACAGTCCATGAACGCTTTTTATCGCGTCTGGCGCGACTACGGATTCCTCTCGGAGCAGTTCAACGTCGGCGACTGGAAACCCGTGAAGTCACGCGGTGGAGGCGGCGCTCGGTATCCACTACGTCCGGAGCTTATCGAATCCACCTTTTACATGCACGAGGCCACCAACGACTCGTCATGGCTCCGTGCTGGTGCACACGTGGTGCACTCGCTGCAGAAGTACGCCAAGACCCCATGCGGCTACGCGAGTATCGCTGACGTGGAGACCAAGAAGCAGGAAGACTACATGCCTTCGTTCTTTCTCTCAGAAACGTGCAAGTATCTCTACTTGCTATTCAACACGACGCACTTCTTCCGCCAGGGCAACTACGTGATGACCACGGAAGCTCATCCGCTGCCGATTCTCCCAACGAAGCTCGTTGAGCCGATACTACGTGCCGCTGACGCGTACGTGGAGACCAGTGGCGTGGCGTACAACAACCGCTTCTCGCCTGAACGGGTCATGCGATGCGAAGCTCCCAAGTTCTACGAGCTCATCAACTACTCGGTTCATTACGAAGGCAAGGTCGCTGCACGCACACCACGGTGCTCTCCACCTGTACCGTCACCTGCTGCCCTACTGAAGGCTTCGAAGTCGGTGGCTGAAAAGATCGCGAAGAGCGCCTCAGAAAGCGCCAAGCCAGTATCATCCACGAAGAAAGCGACGTCGGAAGACACGGAGACGGTAACGTCTGATGTGCTACAGCAGTGGCTGCCAGCTCTCGAGGACAAGCTTCGGAAGATCGGCGGCAAGAACGTCAATGGTGAATGGCTGGAGCAGCTACTGGACGATAGTTCGCTGAAGTCGGCACATCATCGCCAGCCAGCGAGTGAGCAAAACCCCCAGCACGTGGTGCAGTATCTGTACGGCGGAAGCCAGCTCGGTGAATTCCGCGTTGAGCAGCTTCCTGGGCGTTTGCGCGTCACGCGGGAAGAGACTGGAGACTGGATCGAGGCTTCAGGTGTTCTTGACGGCAGTCACATGATCATTGGGATGGGATTCAGTGATGGCAGTGATGGTGGTGATGCGGGAGCTGACTCGTACACTTTCGAAGAGCCGACAAGTAAGAATGATGACCATGGCGACGATTACCATCCGCCGTATTTTGCGGTGAATCACGTGTACAAGGTCAACGAGGACTTGTCGCTACCGGTTGACCAGCGGTGTTCCCTGCGCGTTCAAGTGGGCTACAAGCCTCGTCCAGGTGAGCCGCAACACAATGAAAAGGGGAAACCTCACGTTGAAGGCGACGGCAAAGCCAAGCCCACGGTCTGGCTGACTGTTCCTTGCGTCGGCGCTGGCTTTGGTGTGACGGACGTGTTTCAAGCCAGTCGGGCCTTCCCCGACATGGAGCTCGTCGTCGCTGATCCTGCTGACGCGTGTAGCGAGGAGCCGAACCTTCCTGAAGACACTTTTCGAGGGAAAATTGTGCTCGCTCAGAGAGGCGAATGCTACTTTGAAACGAAAGCGCGGAATGCAGCGAAGTGGGGAGCGGCGGGTGTCATTATAGTCAACACAGAGGACGATGATCTCGTAATGGTTATGGGCGGCATCGAGGAGAACAGCGAAGAGGCCATTGATGAGTCGGTAGACGTGCCGGTTGTGATGGTTCCTCAGCGTCTTGGCGAGTGGTTCACGACGCGGTTAGCCGTAGCGCAGGATTCCTCGCTGGCGCCGGTGAAGGTCAGCATTGAGCTCACTGTGAGGCATCACACTCGTGAAGCTCACAGTACAACAAGAAGAGGCCGAGGGATCTCCGGTGATGGATCGTATCCTATGGTTGAGGGCACCGCCGAGGATCTGAAGATTTACGGTCCGTTGTGGGGAATGGAGCTCGTCACGATGGGCTCCGACACGGAAAAGAGCGAGGACGAATATCGCCAGGAGAGCTACAGCATCGCCATCATCGGCACGCCGCCATGGCAGCATTAGAGTGTGAAGATAGACTCCATAGAATTAGAGCTACCTGGTAATTCACGAAAAAATGTTTTGCGTCGTTTACGTGTGCTTGATCTCTCTCGTCCAGTACAGCTAAAACAACACCAACTACTCTCCTCCACACGCCAGCTCTGCGCTCTTGAGCTGCTCTTCTTGCCTTCTCTTCGTCATCCTTTCGACGTCGTGCATTTCTTACTTCCGAGTGCGACGTCTAAGCCAGCAGCTTCTTCCGTTTGCCCTGGTCTTCCTTGCCGCGCTGCACAGCAGTGATGCGATCGCCTAAGCTGAGCGCAATGCCTTGAGTCTTACTGCGGATGCGGATGTAGCCAGCGATACGACCGCTGTCCTGCTTCTCCACGCTGAGGTTAACCAGTGCATCCTCCCCGAAAACGCTCTTGGCGTACAGGTTGGCGGCCAGGAAGTTCGTGTCTCCGCCCAGCGAGGCCGTGGGCGTCATGCAACGCATGTTGGTCTTGTCTACTACGTGCTGCAAGAACTCGAACACGTTCGAAAGCTCCGTGTGCACGGCCACCTTGTTCTCCCACTCGAACTCGGCCCACATAGCACGGAAGGCTGCGTCTGTGCACGTGGCCGGCTTGATGTAGTCCATGATGTCAAGGTGAATATCGTTTAGGTTCACGTACGTCTTCTCGGCACCCGAAGCCGAGTCGTACACGATCGTGCCGAAGATGTGGCCCGTTTCAGTCGAACTAACCTTGATGTTGGCCCGGATCGTGCGCTGGTCGAGCGGGCCGATAGTCTGCGGCTGAGGACGCTCAACCAGCTTGAGGTCGCCAATGGTGGACAGGTCCACCGAAAGGTTCGTCAGTGTCTGGGGGATGCGGTTCACCACTAGGATCTCCAACACAATGTCGTAGTCGTGGACCGTAACGTAAGCCTCAGCGTACACGGGGTCGGCAAAACCTGTCAACTGGTGCACGTGGCGCATCGCACCGGCGTACTCGTTGTCGGAACCATCGCCCTGCTGGCCAAGAGCGCGGTTAATGTCCGCGCCATCATCAATATCAATATCCGTCGATCCCAGAGCCTTCTTGCCGCGCAGTTGTCGGAAGTTAATCAAGTCATCAGCCTGTGTCACCGGCTCACCATCAGCACCACCAGCAGCCGCACGGGCAGCTTCAGCCTCTTGTGCCTTTTGAGTCTCCAGAAGGTGGCGATACGCAGAGCGACACTCTTCTGTAATGATCGCGTGCGTGGCCTGCGCGCTCGCCGGGTCTAGCAGCACACGCACGCCCATAAGAATGCGACGCGCAGAGTCCTGGTCGATTTCGTGCTTGCTCGCCTTGGTTTGTCCATACGCTACAATAGCGCACATGCACCGCGTCGAATCCACAACCAGCTTCTTGATCGCCGCACTGCGAGCCGTCGCGCCAGCGACGTCACCATTTGATACGCGGAGGCACAGCTTCGTCAGCGTCGAAGCGATAGCCGCACCAAGGAAGAAGTCGCCGTTAAGCAACAGGCGGCGAAGGCCGGGCACGTTCTCTTCTTCTGCCGTTGAAGACTTCGCAGCCGGGGCAGAATATGACGTTTCAGTGGCATACGTGCCGTCAGCCAGCACAACACTCTTCGTGACAGGCTTCGAGTAAGCAGCACCAGAAGCGGCAGGGTCTTCCGCACCTTCAGAGTTCTCCGTAGGTGCCTTCAGCATCGCCTCCGTAGCCAGCGGCAGACTACCGATCGTGTTGAAAATCGTGCTAGCGGCCTCGAAGATCGACGTATCGCTCTCCGTCCCGTCCTCGGGCGGCAGGGTCGCGTATTCCCCAAGAATCCAGAGTCCCACACGGTACACCTTCGCCAGCGAGATGTCCGTGAACGAAATCATCAGCTTCTGCAGGATACTCTCACGCAGCTCCGGGTAGCTCTCGCACATGGCGCGCACGAAAAGCACAACGTCCATCGCGCCATCCGGCTGGTTGAGGAACTCCATCAGCAGGTGCACCACCGCGTTGGCCACTTCCGGGAACTTGACCGCGCACGCATGAATCGCCTTGATGAGCAGGTGACGGTACTCGCCGGCCTTTTCGCGGGTCTTGTCCTGCGTCTTGACCACCTCGCGCTTGAGGTGGGTCACCACCTCGTCGATATTGCGCACCGACACGAGGTCCATGGCGATCTCCAGCACCTTCTTGCAAATGTCCAAGTTGGGCGAGCTGAGCGCGCGCATGATGTCCATGAGGATCTCCTGCAGCACCTTGGTGTGGTGTTTCTTGAGGTCGGCGAGGCGGTCGAGCACGATGAGCTTGACGTTGTTGTCGCTCTGCGAGTTGAGCAGGCCGCAGTACGTCTTTGCGGCGGCGCGCACGGCCGTGGGGGCGGCTGAGAGCGTCACGAGCGTCCAGGCCGCCTCGTAACTCACCGCAGGGGACGACGAGTTGAGCAGCTGGAAGACGCAGCGCACGAAGCGCGCCTTCTGCGCCGGGTCCTGGCGACAGACCTTGCGCGTCATCTCGAGGATGACGAGCGAGAAGCCGTCGCCGAACTTGGGCACCTGGTCCATGGCGTTCATGAGGAAGGTGACGGCGCGGTCCTGCGCGCAGTCGTTGAGCATGAGGAAGGCGTTGCGGCGCGCGCCGGCGTCCGTCTCGTTGAGGATGAGGCGCTCGATGAGCTCGGGCGCGTCGGGGATCAGCACGTCCCCGAACGTCTTGTACATGGTGTAGACTGTCATGACGGCGTTCTTGCGCACGTACGAGTGGCGGTGCTCGAGGTTGCTCTTCACGGCGTCCTTCAAGGGCTCCAGAATGTCCTTATCCTTGATCTTGCACAGGAAGCGCAGCATGCAGCCGCGGATGTACTCGTTCGGGTGATTCAGGTCGTTAAGTAGAGCGTTGCACACCAGGATCATCTCGGGCAACAGCTTGGGTGGCGCCTTGGCGCCTGCCTCACCCGCCGCCGGCTGCTCGTACTTAGGTGCGATCTCCCAGTACACCATGAGCAGCTTCTTGAGCGTGTGGTCGCTCTGCGTGGAGCAGAAGCGGATGATGTGCATGAGCACCTTGGGCAGCTTCTCGCCTTGCAGCAGGGCCAGGATGGCGCTCTTAACGGCGCGGATCTTGAGCTCCACCTTGGGGGATTCCAGGCCTTTGAGGATCTCGTCCTGCGACGTGGGCAGCGCCTTCTCGCCCGTGGCCTGCTGCAGCAGCACCGTGCAGTAGCGCTCGTTCGTCACGCCCGCCATCCTCTTAGATCCTTCCTTCCACGCGGTCGCGAGTATGAGGGGGGAACGACGCGGCGGCGAAGTGGCGCGTTGGGATTGGCTGAAATGCCAAAGATTGAAGTGGAGGATATCTACAAATCACAGAGCAGTAAGGAGTGATGGTCTTCCGCTGGAACGGAGCCCCGCACTCGAGATGCTTCCGCGCGTGGCCGTCGTCTACACGAGCGCGGGCTCGCGCTCGAGCGAAGAGCAGCAGCTCGCGCGGTATGTGGCGCTGTGCGTGGCCGCCAGTGGTCGCTGCGCCAAGATGCACCTGGTGGGGCTCAAGACGGACGGAAGGGGAGATGAGCACAAGGCCGACGCTGTGGCGATACGCTGTGACGGCGCCGTGCTGGACAGTAAGGAGCTTCCTGCAAGCGTCTACGAAGAAGGCGGGGATTGGAAGACGCTGGAGGACTGTGATATGTGGCTGTTGATGCTGGAGGCGGATGTAACGTTGCAGACGGTCGAGTTCCTGCACAAGAAGCTCACGAAGCAGGACACGAAGACCAAGCGCGTGGTGCTCAGTCTGCAGACGACGATGCGACGTCTTGCACAGTTTAACGCGGCGTACGTGACTGAGTTGAATGGCTAATGCTATGAAAAGGCTGATGGGAATGCTGGTGTAGTCTGCCGGACTCCATCGTGCTGCACGGCGGAGCGGCGTTCCAGGTGATGAAGGATGACAAGGGGAGGCTGCGACCACTGTCAAAAGGATGTTTCTTTGTGGAGAGACTCTCGTGAGTTAATGGAGATAGTGGGGAGGTTGGAGAGAGTGCTGACTGGGTGTTTTTGTGGTTGATAGGAAGGAGAAGACGTCGGCGCTCTACGCGCTGGATGTGCTGGAAGGAACAGGCATCCAGGTGCTCAGTCGTCATAATATTCAAGGTAGGAGGTGCAGAGTGAAGGAAGTGGTGGTCATTTGGTGCTGATTGTTGTATTGTTTTGCTGCTTTGTTGCTGTTGCTGCTGTAGCGATGAAGTGGGGCTGCACGATGCTGCGCAGTTTCTACTACATCAACGCACTGACAGGGCGCAGCGTCCTCGAGGGACTGCGCGATCGGAAAACGCGTTTCCTGTTCCTTCAGGCGCTGGTGGAGATGAATGACTTATTCCAGGTGGTGCTGCAAAGTGTAGCCGCCGCGAGCAACAAGTCTAGCCGAGGAAGTAGCGACTCGAGTCCAGATACGAGCGCTGCCACGCTGTTTCCAGTGCGGTCGCTCATGGTGCTGCTTCCCCTCCCCGACTGGATCTTTAACCAGTTTGTTCTCCGAGTCTTCGATCTGGGGCTCGGCGCTCCGTCCGACAAAGATGTGTCTGTCATCACGGTAGGATATTCAGTCGAGGTTCTGTGTACGCGACTTCGTTGTTGCTAACGTTGTTTCCCGCGGGTGGTTCTTGGTCCGCAGTCCGACTTGGAGGCCGATCCACCACTCCAGACGAACTTCGAAGCTGAATTCCGCGATGTTTTTGAGCTGGCAGCAGGCCGAAGCATGTCTCTGCCGGCTATGGAGCTCCTGAAAACTACTTTTGCATCGATCAAAAAGCAGCAACAGGAGCAGAAGGGTCGCGTTGACACTAAAGCACCTTTGCGTATCGATAGTGGTGTGCTGCTCGCGGAGGTCAAGTTATCTCCCCACTGTACCGCAGCTTCTCGCACATTTTTCCTGAAAGTGTTGGCGACGTTCGTTCTCACGTTGCTGTTGGGGCTCTACCTCGTTGTGTGGTAAACTGTGGATGTGTGGCGTATTGAACAGCCAGCCATCAAGTTGATGCTACTCAAGCGGTAACTCAACGTCAGTCAGTTGAAAATGGATCCTGGTTTCATTGATGCTCTTCTTGGATTTGTGCTAGTTGCAGTGCTTCTGTCTTTGCGCGAGCCTGGACTTCTTCTTGTTTCTGGCGTTGCTCTTCTGCAAACTTTAGAACTGCCAACTTGTGAACCAGCACGATGGCGTGAGCTCGTGAAAATGGCATCAAGCGGGCCAAGAAACGCGTCGTGAACGGGATCGGCGGCAGCTTTCCTTTATGAAGCCCCATATATTGCACGACTAGATCAATATCCTGACGACGTCGTGTGACTTTTGCCCAGAAGCTTTCACCAAGTACACAAGTGCGCACGTTTTGCTGCAACTGCATCAGTGGATAGAATGCCACTTGGAATTCTGTGGTCCCTTTTACCACGTCCTCGAGATCCACGATCGCGTTGGCCTCGATATCTTCAATTTGTAGTTGGCCGGGAGAGCTCTTGTCAGGCTGTTTCCGGTCTCTCGAAGCCAGCTTTTCACGAGCAATATTCACGTTCTTGGCGAAGTAGAAGCTACTGTCATTCTTCAGACCCTCGCAGAAGGCTCGGAGCTCACGACCGTCCATGACACCAGATTCATCCACGTCAAACTGCTTGAAGGCGTAATGAAGCAGCTCGCTCTTGGACCAAGTCGAGACCGTCACCACACATTGAACGAAATCATCAAACCGCAGCCTCTTAAGGTCTCGGGCGAGGCCGACCCTTTCAAATAACCCCTTGGTGAGCTGCCGCGGGTTTTCGCACACCATTGTAAAAAACTCTCCACTTGTGATTTCTCCCGTTCCGAGCTGCTCTTCACGCTTGAACGCACGATGCAGAGACTCGACGTGACGCTTCCGAAGACCGAGAGAAATGCAGAGTTTTTCGGCTCTCTTCGTCTCAAGTAACACACCATACTGGCCACTTGCAAATCCCCCAGCATCGACCGAAGCTCCCGCGTTAGAAAGTGTATCTGCGGCGGCGATTGTGGAACTACCTGTGCTGCCATCCGACCTCTGCTTCACCTTGATCTTTTTCGGTTGTGCTTTGGGCTGTGCATCTGCTTGGAGTTCTACGTCGTAGTTGTTGCCACCGTCTTCCTTACTGGGTTTCGACGATGGGGTGTTTCGCGTCTGGGTTCTGGTGGATTTTGACGACGAGATCTTCGGGGTGTTTTTCTTTCGGGCTTTCTTCGGGGATCCTGGAGTTACCCCAGAGCTTGATGAATCTTTGTTCGAGGCATTTGTGTCCTCCCAAGTCTCCACTTCTTGGTTCGGCATGTGTTATCAACAGCAATGCAGCGGCGTGTGGATAGGAAAAGTGAAGGCAGCCGAAAATAAGTACAGGAGAAGATAATTTACAACTAAGTCCACAAGTGGAGGTGACGGGTGAGGTGAAGTATGTGCGTGGCAAATCTCTACTAGTTATTTACACACAAATACGCTGAGACAATGTGTCAAGACCCATTCCAGCGTAGTGGTTTGTTCATCCTGAAGAGAAAGTGAGATGCAGGAGAATGGGCACCAGGTTTACACCCGAAGAGCAAAGAGCGTCAGCGGCACTCTTTCCCTTCGACACGGACTGTAGTCGCAACCTAGAGCCAGGATCTCCAACCACTCGCACCAGGATCGATTCCAGCGCGATAAGAGTCTCATGCGTCCATATTGTCGTAATCGATTGCTTGAAAATTGATGAAACTCGGAGGGGGGGAACTAAAATGTTTGACGAGGAAGACGGTTCAAACGCTGTCACCATACGATCTCGTTAACGACGATTAATCGTTTGCAGGAGCTCACCTGTTGCTCAAAAGCCTTCTTCGTCTTGCCGTCATCGTGACTCCGGTAATGCGGATTTCCTTTAATCGGTATCTTTACTACTACATCGCTGCACGCACGTTGCTTTTTCTGGGCTTCAACTTTGGTGGTTCTGAGGGTTCAGATGTTGTAAGGCGCGACGAATTGGAGAGATGCGTCAGGCAGTGTGAGCTCACAAATTGACATAGCAGCTCGAAACTTTCCATTCTTCGACGTTATGCTTGACGCTCTTCTTGAATTCCTTTCATCGCCAGATTTTCTGCTTCTGCTTCAGCTCGAGCTTGTGACTGCTCCTGCCATAACCGTTGTTCTTCTGCGAACTTGAGCACTGCTAGCTTGTGCACCACCAATCTGGCATTTGCTTCTGAAAAAGGCATCAAGTACGCAACGATACGACTCACGATCGAAAAGGATGGCAGTTTTCCCTTGTGACACCGCATGTAGTAGACAATGCATTCCACTTCATGGCGGCGCTGTGCGACTTTGGCCCAAAAATCCTCGCCTAGTGCACAGGCACGAACATTTTGCTGCAGTTGTACCAACGGGTAAAATGCAACTTGAAATTCCGACGAGCCTTTCGCTAGGTCCTCTAGATCCACTAGTGTGTTAGCATCGATATCGAAAAGAGGCTCTCCGTTTTCATCCGTGTGGGGATGGTTATTCCGATCGCGCAAGACGAGCTTTTCACGAGCAATATTCACGTTCTTGGCGAAGTAGAAGCTACTGTCATTCTTCAGACCCTCGCAGAAGGCTCGGAGCTCACGACCGTCCATGACACCAGATTCATCCACGTCAAACTGCTTGAAGGCGTAATGAAGCAGCTCGCTCTTGGACCAAGTCGCGATAGTCGCAACGCAAATGACAAACTCATCGAAGCGGAGTCTTCGGGGTTCACGAGCTAGCCCCACCTCTTCAAAAAGACCTTTAGTAAGCTGGCGGGCTTGCTCGTGGATCATCAAGAAGAACTCCGCGGTCGTTATTTCTCCACCTCCAAGAAGTTCTTCACGGTCAAAAGTGCGCTTCATCGCCTCGATGTGGCGTTTTTGAAGAGCCAACGAAAGACAGAGTTTTTCAGCTCTTTTGGTCTCAAGCAGCATCCCGTACTTCCCACTTGCGAATCCCTCGGTATCGTCAGTTGCTAGAGATTCTGCTGTTAGAGGTTCAGTCCCCTCACCTAACGCTTCCGCAGCGACGACAACGGCCGCACTTCCGGTGTTTAGCACGGTGCTGAAGGAACGCTGCTTTACTTGCACCTTTCGTTGTGGACTTTTGAATTGGTCGTTCGCTTGAAGCTCTACGTCACGCTCGATGATATCAAC
>JAABLK010000332.1:0-33624 GCA_012295415.1 Phytophthora chlamydospora
GTGGAGCACCGGGCTCCGGGCGCCAAGTGGATGCACCCGCCACCAGCGGCGCGACACGGTCTGCCAACCGATGAACCAGTACCAACAGACAGGCTGACGCTGCGTGACCGATTCTGAAGCTGAGGATCTCCGACGTGAAGGCGCTCGAAACGGTCGGCGCTTGTCGCAGGGAGACCGGCCTCGTCCTCCTGCAAGGCAGACATCTGGTCTGTCGGTCTCGGTTGCACCCGAGCGAGCGAACGCATCAGCGCATACACGTGGCAGTGCCACTGGCACGTTGGTGGATGCAGTGCAGGAGCGAGCACGCCGAAGCCTCGCGGACAGCATTGGCCCGAGGCCTGCTTCTGGAAGGCAGCCATTTGCCGTACACTTGCACACGACTTGATGTCCACAGCCTGTCTCTCTCGGCGGCGTTCGTGTTCCTCCGCGCCAGTTGAAGGCTGCGTCGTTCCCCAAAACGACGGCACAACGTGCGCGGCGAGACAACAATCTTGAGGCGCCGCTTATGGCCAAGCTTGATGCCAACGCTTGGCTGCAGCCAGCAGCCGATGGATTTTGCCGAGCTGCTGTGCAAGTCGCGAGCCGCATCGGGATCCGTGCGCCACGATCCGCGCTGCAGCTCCAGGAGCAAAAGTTGCTTGTCGCGGAGAGCGGTGTTGTGACCACGTCCACGTGCCGTGGCTGGAGGTCAGGCAGCGAAAGCTGCATCCGCCGCTCGCCGTCGCACAACGTCGCCGTCCGTCCCGCAGTGCGCCAGAATCCACCGGCAACCTGCAGATCTCCATCGATTGGCACGCGAAGCCGTAGCGGAGCCCGTACTTCAATTTCTCGTCACTGCGCGAACGGTACTCTACGCGCAGCGCGCTCCTCACGCTCGCTTCGACGCGGACGCACTTTCTGCGCGGCGCTCCTCCGGCGTGGCCGCTCCACGGCACGCTTCACCTCACCCACCTGCTCGCGAGCTGCACACCACCAGCGTGTCTTCATTCCGCAAGTTGCCTCGAAGCGCAACATCGACCTCTGTCCGCACCGCATCGGCTGCTCCGACCCACCCCTCTTCATTGCACCAACCAACTCCGACAAGCATGACCAGCACCAGCGCCGACTTCGAGCTGTCCGAGCTGCAGAAGTACTACCACCTGCCGCTGCGGGAGGCTGCGCGCCGGCTCGGCAGCTGCGAGGCTGTGGTCAAGCGCGTGTGCCGCCGGAAACAGATCCAGCGGTGGCCCTATCGCCAGGTGTCGTCCAAGCTCATCAAGATCCAGCACCTGTGCAAGTACATGGCGCACGTGTCGGACGCCGAGCAGAAGGCGCGCATCCAGCAGAAGATCAAGCAGCTCACGCAGGAGTATCTCGAGCTCGTGGGCGGCCAGGTGCCGTCCGAGCTGCAGCTCACACCGGCCGACGTGCCGACGCTGCCGCCACCGAGTTACAAGAGCGACAGCCCCATGGATCCGGCCGTGCTGGCCGCGGCGTCCGACGATGACGCAGGCCACGAGGAGGAGGACGACGACATGGACGAAGCGGCCGAGTCCTCCAGCGAGCAGCGGCTGTCGGCGTACTCGCTGCGCTTCATCCTGTCCGACTGCACCGTGCTCGAGACCGACACGGGGCTGCAGTACAGCACCACCGCATAGAGATCGCCGGCCCGGCGACACTGTACTTTTGCCTGCATGTTCCAAACTACCACGGACGCGTCACACCGTCCAGCCCCAAGTCTGCATACTAGATAGAGCCTCCATTCACCATCCAGCGGGTCCTGGAGAAAAGTGCCTGCAAGTTAGAATTTCCTAATCAAATATTGAGCTTCATTTCATCCCGTTCACCGCGTTTGCCTCACCTACGCGAGAGCCGAACAAGCCGAGACCCACCTGACGGACGGACTGATACCTGACAGCGGCCACCTTAGATCTGGTCCAGCGGGTCGATGCCCAGCAGCGAGAAGCACGTCTTCATGACCTTGAGCGTGGCGTCGCACAGCAGCAGGCGGCTGCTCTGCTCCTCGCTGCCCAGCACGCGGCAGGCCGTCGCGAACGTCTGCACCTTCTCCGAGATCGTGTACAGGTAGCTGCACAGCCGGTTCGAGTTCAGGTCCTTGTTGATGAACGAGATCACGTCCTGCAGCTGCAGCAGCTCGATGACCAGCGCCTGCTCCGTCGGGTGCTCGGGCTTGAGCACGTTGCCCTCCTTCTGCTGCTGCGCCACGAGCGCCGCCATGTCGACGCCCGACTTGCGGATGATCGACGACAGACGAGCATACGCGAACATGAGATACACCGCCGTATCGCCGTTGGTGGACAGCATGCGGTCGAAGCTGAAGATGTAGTTGGACGTCGGGCTCTGGCGCAGGTCGAAGTACTTGACGGCGCCGTAGCCGAGCTTCTCGGCGGCCGCGTCCACCTGGTCCATGGGGAGCGACGTCTGACCGGCCTCGATGCGCTCCACGAGCTGCGCTTTCATGCGCACCTTGGCCTCGTCCAGCAGCTCCACAAGGCGCACGACCTCGCCCGAGCGCGTCTTAAAGCGCTTACCCGACTCGTCGTTCACCGTGCCGAAGCCCACGTGGTCAGCGCGCTGCTTGGTCGGGTCGTAGATGCCCGACATGCGGCCCACCTCGAAGAGCAGGTTGAAGTGGTCCTTCTGCGTGTAGTCCGTGTAGTAGATAACGCGGTCGGCCTTCATCTCGTGCAGGCGGTACCACAGAGCCGCGATATCCGTCGTCGCGTACAACGAAGACCCGTCGCTCTTGACGAGCAGGAACGGCTGCTTGTACGTCTTGGTAAACACCACCTCGGCGCCGTTGCTCTCCTCCATGAGGCCCTTGGCGCGCAGCTGGTCCAGCACACCCGGGATGATGGGGTTGTAGAACGACTCGCCCATTTCCGTGAGCGACACGCCCAGGCGGTCGTACACCTTCTGGAACTCGCGGCGACTGATGTCGCACAGCGTCGTCCAGACCTTGCGAGACTTCTCGTCGCCCGACTGGAGCAGCACCACCTGCGCCTTGGAGCGCTCGTGGAACTCCTCGTCGGCGTCAAAGCGCTCCTTGGCGGCCTTGTACAGCTTCGTCAGGTCTTGCACGTCGGGCATCTCCGTCTCCCAGTTCGGGTACGTCTCCGTGAGGTGGCAAATGAGCATGCCGAACTGGGTGCCCCAGTCGCCTACGTGGTTGATCCGCTTGACGTCGTGGCCCTGGAACTCGAGGATGCGGCACATGGTGTCTCCGATGATCGTAGAGCGCAGGTGGCCCACGTGCATGTCCTTGGCGATGTTCGGCGACGAGAAGTCGACGACGATCGTCTGCTTCTTCTGGGGCGCAGGCTGCACGCCGTTCACCAGCACGTTCTGAAGGCGCTTGGCCACGAACTCCTTGGTCAGGAAGGCGTTGATGAAGCCGGCACCGGCGACGCTGAGACGGTCCAGCACGGGCGTCTCGGGCATGGCCGCGATGATCGTGTTGGCCACGTCACGCGGCGAGCGCGCGGCGTCAGGCGTGCCCTTGAGCGCCGTGAAAATGGACATGGCCGAGTTGCACTGGAAGTCGCCGAACTTGGCGTTCTTGACGTTAGTACGCGTGACCTCGACGGGCGGGATGTTCAGGCCCGGGTACGCCGCCTTAATGGCCGCGTCGAAGATGGACTCGACCACCTCCAGGATGTTGTGGTAGGTCAGGCCCTGGGCGAGCTTCTCGTCCAACTTGAAGGTGGAGCGCACGACGTTCTTGGTGGATGCGGCCGGAGCCGAGCCACTGGCCGCACCAGGGGCACCCTTGCCCTTCTTGGCCGCCTTGCCGGCGTTCTTCATGCTGGCCACACCCTTGGACACGTCCTCACGGGCGAAGAGCTGGGCCACGTACTTGCGGAAGGTCTGCAGCACGGGGGCCTCGTCCTTCTGCTCCTTAATGAGCTTAAAGGCTGCGCGCAGCGTGACGCCGGCCACCACATCGGCCAGTGTGATCTCCGAGCCGAAGAGGAACTGCAGATCTCCGCTGTTTTTGGGGCGCGCCTCCTCCTTGGCCTCCAGCATGGCGGTCAGCTGTGCAGACAGCTCGCCGTTCTCGTTGCTGGCTGCCTTGGCCACGCGCAGCCACGGGGCCAGCGTGTTGGCCTCCCACTCCAGCCACTCGTCCACGGCCAGATCCTCGCTCTGCAGCTGGCCGGCGGCCGCGGCCACGTAGCGACACACGGCGTTAGCCGAGAAGAGCAGCTCAGCGTCAGGCTTGACGGACAACTGGGGTCCGCAGCTCGCGTACTTCTTGTCAGCCGCGCCTACGGTAAATTCGGTGGCAGTGAGAGATAGCGCCAGGAAGCACTTGAGCTCCTCGTCGCCCGGCTTCTTGCCGATCAGGAGCTGCATCGTCGTAGGAGGGGAGAAGACCTGAAGAGGGAGCGTCAGGGTAAATGGATGGAGGGATCGCGTGGGCAGGCTTGGACTGTAAAATGTAGCCATTCTAGAAATATGTAACAAAACACATACGTATGTATTCTACACTAATGTGGCGTTTTAGTGCCACACCATGTGCGTTTGGGTGGCTCCCTCACTACTGGAATCCATCCGATGGCGGGACGCTCCTCCTTCATCGGCGACGGCACGCGGCGCAGTGCGGCGGTGCAGCGCCTGATCGATAGCGCGGACCAGTCGCTGAGTCTTCTCGCATCTCTGGGCGACTCGGCCCCGTCGTCGGCCGCGCTGGGCGACGTCTCTAGCGACAACGGCCTGCACTTGGCCAGTTCGTCCTCCACTGGCCTCCGCTTCGGCTTGGATGGCGACACTGACGTGGCCGCGTCAGGCCACGACGAGCACAGCGAAGACGAGGAAGGCAACCGACTACTGGAGCCCGTAGTCAACGCATCGGTGCACCAGGGCCTGCTGCACGTCAAGGGCGTATTTCCCGACCAGTCGACCGAGTTCGTGGACGTGGAACCTCGTTTCACCACTATTGGAGACCTAAAGCGCGCTCTATGTGAGCGCAGAGACTCGGCCAGAGCGCTGGGATTCTCGGCCAGCGAGGCGCGCGTCATGTTCGGCGGCCAGTTGGTGGAAGACGCTTGGCTCGTGGTGGACTGCGGCATGGGCTTCGAGGGGGCCATTCACATCGTCAAGGCTGCGGCCATGGACGCCAGCTTCTTGGGCCGAGCAGAAGGAACAGGTGGAGGCCTGTTTGACGGTCGCAGGACGCAGCGAACGGACCCCAAGCTGTCCATTTCTTCCATCTCGTCGGTATACGCACAGCAGCAGCCGCTGACGGTGGAGCAATTAGGCAATGATCAGGTCATGACACAGCTGGCCACGTTCAACCAGTCGCTGTCGCTCAGCAACGTGCCGTCGGCCAGAGGCGACCAGTTCTCGCGCCATGTACGGCCCGAGGAGGCCGCGTTTGCGGAGATGGCGGCGGACTTTTACGAGCATTTGGACCGCGTGCAGGACTCGGATCTGTACTGCGAGAAGCTGCTGAGTGGATATATCGATGTGCTCCAGACTAGACTAGAAAAGCTGGAGGCTTCGCTTTCAGGGAGCAGCAAGGCGCGTGGAGCGCCGACAACGGCCCAGAAGCGGCTGCAGAGCGATATCAAGGAGCTGCGGGACGAACGCAACACCTGGCGGTTGCTGTTTGAGCTGCGGCAGGTGTGCCACACGAACAAGGAGATGGCCGACGGCGAGGACAGCTTGATGATGCTTGGCACCGAGGCCGAGGAGCTGCGGTTCGAGATGCTTGAGGACGACGCGGTTCGACTGCTGGAAACACGCAACGAGACGTTCAAGATCCAAAAGGCGGTCAAGGCGTGGCTGGAAAGCATGGCGCTGGAAGATACCATCAACATCAGTGACAAGCGTGGCGCCAACGGATCGCGCACGCTGAAGATGCTGAAGAAACAGAATTTCCCTGGAGACACAGGAGTTCGCATGGATCCGGACGCGGCGTTGCGTGATGGAGATGATAACATTCTGCCTGATGACATGGAGGACGAAGCTGAGTTGATGAAGGCTGTGTGGCTGTACGTTCGTGCTGGACGCATGGGCGACGCGATTGACTTGTGCATCCGGTTAGGCCAGTCGTGGAGAGCGGCCAGTCTGTCAGGAGGAAACCCTGTTGGCGCCAGTGAGAACAACGAGCGCGAAGACATGGCGTTGGACCGATGGGGCAACCCGTTCCGGGCTCTGTGGAAATCAATGTGCTGGCGCTTGTCGGAGCACAGTGCGAATGGAAAACTGTCCAAGAGCAACAGCTTGCTTGCTAAGAAGTACGAAGAGCTTATTTATGCGGCGTTGAGCGGCAACATCCAGGTCATTACGAAGAGCGCGCTGTGCGAGAACTGGGAGGACCACTGCTGGGCTTATCTGCAGGGCATTACCGAGCAGCAGCTGGACGAGATCCTGTTCAAGTTGCTCAAGGTGAAGATCCAGTCGTCGCAGTTGATCGTGGGCAACAACGCCCTTTATCTGCGTCATTACTCGAACCTGTTGGACAAGACGAAGTACCTAAAGCGCTACCAGGTGGACCTGGACACGCTGTTTGACGAGCTGCGAGGCAGTCAGAGTGAGCTCGTCCGCATGCAGGCCAACCAGCCCCACCGCCAGATCCAGGCCAAGCTTGTGACGGCCAAGTTTCAGTACATTGTGTCGAGCATTCTGGACACGCTTCTATTCAACCCGGAGGACGACTCGTACAACTGGGACTTGCAGCTGAACTCGACCGTGCAGTCGGATGAGACGCCCTCGCTGTTCCTGCGCTTTGCCGCCCACTTCATCATGTTCGCTGGCTTCACCGGTGAACATTTTGACGAGCAGGCCGGCCACATGATCTTGAAGCTGTACATCCGGCATTTAGTGAAGCACCGGCAGCTGCAGTTCGTGCCCGTGTACGCCTCTCGTCTCCCTACAGCAGGCGCGATCGAGATCTACGTGCAGATGCTGGCTACAGTGGAAGACAGCTTGGAGCGCGAACTGTGCGTCAAGCGCATCCTCGAGTCCGCTTGCATGGAAGTGCTGTCAACGGTGCTGCAGTCCGTGGTGGAGCGTCTGTGCGAAGAGTATCGGCTGGCAGCGCAGGAACAACAGCAGAAGAAGGGCCAGCCAATGGCGTCTGATGTGCCTACCACGGACTTGGACAGGAGGCGCATCCAGACGATTGAGTTCCTCTGCTTCCACTCGGAACATCGAGCAGAAGCTTTGGTTCGCTCTAACATGCTGACTAGGCAATTGCTTCTGGAGGGGAAGTTTGCTGCCGTGAAAGAGCTCGTCGAGGAGAGTCTGCCGGAGGATTCGCTCGGCGTACTCGACATGAACCGGGACGCTCAAGTGCTACGCGAGGACGACGAGATCGAGCGGGCGATGCGTGAGTTCATCTGTTGGAGAGCTTACATTCTGGCGTGTGCGCAGTACGACCAGTGGCGAAGCTGTATCAACACCCCCAGCGCGGAGGCGTTGTCACTGTACAGCGAGGAGAAGGACTACCTGGCAGACTTGATGTTCCACGTGTCACGAGCGACTGCGGCCACCATGGACGTTCTGCACTTCGAGAACGGGTGGCTCATGGGCTGTTCAACTGACGCTACAGAGGACGCCGGTATTCGGGAACGCTGCTTGCCGTCGCTGGTGTTCAACCTGCACTTCATCCAGCTCGAGTCCGCCAAAACGATCATGAGGCTGAACCATTACCCGGAGGATGCCAAGGCGGAACTTGCACGGCCGTTGCTAGAGAAGTCGCTAGAGGTCGCGGATGTCGTGGCCGACGAACACTACGGAGTGTACAACGCGCTGGACCAGGACCAATGCCGAGACCTGCTGCATGGCTTCCGTGAGAGTGCTGTCTCGTTGGCGTTTGTGGAGACGATGCCCACTCCAGTGATTTCCCCCGACTCGGATCAAGAATAAGCGCAACCAAAACTACCTGTGACAATTGGAGAGGTCCACCCGGCCTTTTGTTTTCGATGAAGGTGATGAATAACGCTTGGTTTGCCTACTGATGCAGCTTCGGAGCGGGAGTCTTGCTGTATGCGCCGCCAGAGTTGAGGGCACCGACGAGGTAGTCGTCGAAGAGCCTGCTCTTGGCGTCGGTGCCTTGGATTCGATCTTCCAGCATCTTGTGGGGCACGCGCCATACCTGGGGATACGGCATCCCCGGCTGGTTCCACGTCCAAGCGTGCTCGTCGCGGTTGTCCCCGTTGTTCTTCTGCACTAACAGCACGCTCGCAATGCCAAACTCAGGTGATGCAGCTTCCAGGCGGACATCGTACGCACCCTCATCACACAGAACACGGGCGTCGGGGGCAAACGGACGTGAGCTTGCTGTTTGAGTGCCAACAACTCCAGTGAGGTCCGTCAGGATGCTGTCCGTGTAGGTTCCTTCAAGCTGGATAACACTTGACCCTTTGGGGGGCATGAAGAAGCGTGCGTTCTCCTCATGGTAACCTCCAAACCACGAGGAACAGCGTGTCGTAGTGTGGAAGCAGACACCGTCAATGACCGTGTAGGGATCGCTGGCGCTTGCAGGGTGGAAACTCACATCAACCTGGACGATTTTCTCACCAGGAGCCAGCGGGACGCAGTACAGTTGGTAAGGACTCTCGGCCGCGAGGAGCGCTGAGTGGAGCTGGTTGACCGCTTGATCAAACATACTTGCGCTGTCGAAGGACTGCACAGATGTTACTGACCCGCGCTGTACAGCAACCAATACTCCGAGCGGAGCTTCTGGTGGACGTGGCGCTGTCTGGCTCGAGACTGGGACCATTCTCATGACCCAGAACAAACGAGGTTTCGACAGCTCTTGCGCAGTTCCTTCGACTGCCGTTGCTCTGCCGTCAGCACAGTAGAGAGCGCCTACAGAGCCAACGTATTTATTGCCCTGAACGCCATGGAGACCACAGATATGATGGTCTGCTGGACACTCCATGACTTTGTTGTTGGGCCCCCTGCCTCCGCCAAACCACGGCCCAACGCGCAGGGTTGAGGTGAATCGAACACAGTCGACCCAATGACCGCTGTATACCTCGAGCTTGATCAGTTTTTCACCAGGACAGAGCTCGAAGACGTGTTCGTTTGAGCGGTAGCATCTCGGATCACGCGCATTCGCGTCGGTTTCCTCGCGGGACAACACTCGCATCGATTCAACAAACCTTCCGCATCGGACGACGATAGCTCCAATCTCGGATAGATTAACAGAGAACGGCGTCTTCGGTCCGCCTTCCAACGCTTTTCCAGCTGGAGCAAACGACAGCACAGCGTTGCAACTTCCGTTGGACTCAACGAAAGTTGGAGGCAGCGATGGGGAGGACATTGGCATACAGCGAACACCAAGCTTACCAACGTGTGAGTCGCCCCTCGATCCAAAGAACGAACTCACACGCCACCCGTCAGCAGCTTGCAGCGCATGAAGCGTGCCACCAGTACCGCCAAACCAACGCGAAGACCGGAGATTCGTGTGAAGCTGGAGCCCGTCAATCCAGGCCATGGCCCGAATGTCCACTCGAGTGATGTATTCCCCTTCAGCAAGGACGAACCAGTGCTTAGTTCCAGCTGCACGTAGTGGTTCACTTGGCTCCACATCTGCTACTTGCGCACGTGAGAGAGCTTCGAGGCGATCCACGTACTTGCCAGCGTCCAGCATGACAGCACCAATTTCATCAGCTGGGGACGATGACAGAGTGCTCTCGGGAAGAGGAACTTGAGTGCCGTTGTAGGTGCCATTCCCCACGGGGCCAAGGACGGAGTTATCCCAGTTGACAGTCGGCCCTAGGAGCGACGGCTTCGCGTACCCCGATATCCACGGGCAGTGACGCAGTAGCTGAGCAGACCCAGAGTTCCAGTGTGCTCCTCCACGGCTGGTAACTTCACGAATCGCTGAGTGATTCAACTCGAGCCAGCCTTGCGGGGTCGAGCGTTGAAAGCTCATGAGTCTCGCGTGCGGGTCTGCTTGGTAGACGCAGAAGAGTCGATTCATATCGTCAAAGCCGCGGGCCATGATGCCGCTCGTCGAGTGGCCTAGTCCAAGTGTGTGGCCGATCTCATGCAGCATAGCGCCAAGTCCTGTGGAGTAGTTGGCCCAGAAGGTGCCTCGGAAGCAGCTATCGTCCAGCAAGTAGCGCTGATCAATGCGCGTGTTATCCAGACAGCAGGCCGATAGCTCTCCGAGGTGTGCGGGCCATGTGTGCAGACCACAGGATCCGAAGACGCCCACTTTGCCTCCTCCGAGTGCCGTGTGGGCCTCCGCCTTCCGGGTCTCCCTGTTGTAGCGCGAGCACCCGAGCACCACGGCGTGCTTGAACTCAAGCTCAGGGTGGTCGTCCAACCCCGTGGCTTCGATATCCTGCCGCACCAGCTTGATGAGCTCCTGGCCGTCCACGGCCCGCGCCCGGGCGTTCGGGAAGCTGCTGCGCAGCAGCGTCACCTCGGGCAGTCCGTCGGCCGCGAATTGCAGGGAAAAGGTCTGTCTGGCCAGTCCCGCGGCATGAAGCAGCTCGGCCGTGGCCGTCTGTAGCAACAGGGCATTGAACCGGACCTTGGCCACGGCTGCAGCGTCGGAATTGTCGACTCCTGGTGGGGCATCGAATCCGTCAATAGGCGAAGAGTCCGAGCAGATTTGGTAGTGGAATTTGACCACGAAGCGGGTCACGGCCGGTCGATACTCAACGCAAAAGAGACTTTGGGCATGGCCGGCCACTTGCAGCGTGATGGCGAACTTGCCCGGCGAAGGGAGCAGCACGAACGCCTTGAATTGGCCGCTGGGGCTCGAAACGGGCCACTGCGACGCGCGCAGATCGTCCAGACGAGCGTCCAGGAAGACGTCGGCGTTGGCCTGCAGTCCCAAGATGTGGCCCTCGAGTAGGACCAACGGGTAGGATAGGACCTCGTCCTCCTGCAGGTTGGTCACGACGATGGCCACGGATGGAGACATGGTGACGGCAGGAAGGACGAGAGGGAACTTTGACTTTTTGATTGTCCTAGTCCGTGCTTGGCTGTGATTGGCTGACAGACAGTTGAAGTGGATTCTGTACTTTTGCAAGCAAAGTCAAGTTGAGTGACATTAATCCAGACTGGAGACAACAACACAAAACAATTTTGCTGCTGTGGAGAATGCACACGGCGATTGTATTCCATCTGACCTGGCGACTTCGCAACGACATCCTGTTCGGAGAAGCGCAATCTCAGAAACCCAGCGTTCAAAACGTGAATGCTTCCTTCCGTAGACATTGCAAATTTGTGTACCGGCACGCGCGGGAATTGAAGATAAACGGCGAGGCCGTTGCCTCCGTTCTCAAACGACTGGGATTTGAAGTCCCAACAGCTTTCAACCTGACTTCACTGCAACGTCGAATCTGGATTCCTCGCCTGTAGCAATACGTATAGGTAGCTAGCAGATACGGTAAGTCCTCTAGTGAATCAACTTGTTTCTTCTTCTTTTGCAAGCAAAGTCTCCTCAAGAAGATCCTTGCGATTCTTAGCATTGATCAAGGCAGGTGTGGGGCCAACGGAGCGGACCGATATCAAACCTGCTCCAGATAACTTTTAATTTGCGCCTTGTAAGTGCGAACCCCTTGTCGGTCTGGAGCAATAGAACTTGGCTGCAGAAAGTGGTGGCGTTTGTTTTGTCGTCGTTGCTGTCTGCCATGGCAAGAGACCAACTCCGCTGAATTCCATCCAGCATCCTGCTCACAATCGCAGACCTGCATCCAGCCTGGACGATCCAAGGCGCAAGCTGAGAACAGCCCACTGCTTTCGCGCGGCCCGTCTTCGATGGGGAAAGTCCCTGTAAGTCGTCTTACCAAGATGGTTGGCGCACGGGGAGGGGGAGTCCAGTCACAGGACGGCAACACATAGCTCACTCTTTCGTGCACTTTCCATCGGGATGACAGAGCACCGGTACAGTTCTCCAGCAGCAATGAAACTCCTGTGGCGCCAACATTGCGTCACTGTCAGGATCCATTCACTGAGATTTCTTTGGTGCAATCGAGTGCGAGTCGGCCGCAGTTCACTGACATGTCCACGAGAAACGGGGCTGCCACTGGGGACCACAGGCCAGCCCCCCCAACGACTTCGGGCGTCGACGAGCTCTATAGCTCGCTGGCCATGTCGCTTCGACGTGAAATTCATGAAGAACACGAACGGGTCAACAGCAAGCGACCACACACTGCGCCATAAACTGCGGAGAGGACTTCAAATACATCGGCAAGCACTCGGTGGGTCCTGGCTGAGCGGTGTACCCACTTTGCCTATGGCGGTCGTAGAGACTATGCAGGTTGCTGGCCAGATTCGGCCTGCTCACGTCACAGGTATCCGCGTGTGTTTAACAATTCAGCGCATCTGGGCCAGATTCGTGAGTCACGCTCGTTTGCATCGTCTTGATCTCTTCTTCAGCGGTGTGAGCGCGATTTGCCTCTGCACGGACGTCCAGGCTGGACTCCAGCTTCCTGCACTCGATGGCCCCCATCGGCCATTGGCAAGTGGAGGGCAAATGGGCGGCCGAATCTCGCCTGCAACAGCGCCAATGGTCTCTAATAGCTCCAACGGAGACTTTCATGTGCTCTTCTGGACAGACGAGATGCTCTCAGTTGCCGTGTTCGTTCGTGCAGAAATACGTTTGACGTAGTCGAGACTTGCCCCTTCTGAGAGTTACGTGCTACTTGAGGAGGAGCCTCAGTGAAGAATCCGCCGACTGGAGCTCACACCGTTCCAGGTTTGCACTCGACTAGCAATCACCACCCCCGAGTCGCTCAACCATGGGCGCCGTAGTGTTGATCTCGCCCGACACGTGCCACAAGCTTCAGGTCTCCGTTTACAGCGATAGCTCAAGCCCCGTGAACAGCCCTCACTACGACAAAGGGCCACTCGACTACGACGACGACGACGACGACGACATCGCCTACACGGGTCACTCGCTGCTCCACAATGTGCTCTGGGGGCTCTTCTACACCGTGGCCATGCTGGCCGCACTTTACTTCTTCATGGTGGCCATCAAGTTCATCGAGTCCGGCTTCACCGTAGCGCTGGGCTGCAACGCCAAAGGCGCCTTCACCATCGCCGACAACCCTCTGGCTGGCCTCGTGCTCGGCCTCGTGTCCACCGCTCTGCTTCACAGCTCCAGTACCATCACCTCTATCACGGTGACGTTAGTCGCCACGAAGGGGTTGACCATTCGACAAGGCGTCTTCATTGTTATGGGGGCAAACATCGGCACTTGTGTCACTTGCATCGTCGTGGCCTTTGGCCAGATCCGGGTCCGGTCGCGGTTCCAGCGAGCCATGGAGACTGCAACGGTGCACACGATGTTCAACCTATGGTCGGTCATGGTCATGTTCCCGTTGGAGATCCTATTCCACCCACTCGAGAAGCTTTCGGTGCTGATGTCCCATGCCAAAACGTCGGGTGGGAGCTTCGGCAGCCCCGTAGACGCAGTGGTCAAGCCTTTCGCCAACCTTCTCATCCGAGTGGATACACAGACTATCCTGGATATCACGTCGGGCAAGAAGGAATGCACGAGTGACGTGTCGTTGCTCTCGGGTGGGGCGTTCGAGGGAAGCTCCATGAGTGACGGCCAAATTGGCGCCGTCGTGGTTGTCATCGGCTTCTTGATCCTCGCGGGGTCGTTAATCTGGTTCATTCAGATGCTCGCCAAGGTCTTCCTGGGACCCACCAAGGTGCTGGTCTCACGGATGCTGGCTTTCAACGGCTATGTCAACATCGTTGCGGGCGCGATCATCACGTTCGTGGTGCAGTCATCGACGGTAGTGACTTGTACGCTCACGCCCATGGCTGGCCTGGGCGTGTTCACGCTCGAACAAGTGTATCCGCTCATCCTTGGCGCCAACCTGGGCACCTGTGGCACGGCACTGCTGGCTTCGCTGGTTGTTGGGGACAAGCAGGCGGTGGCTGTGGCCCTTGCCCACCTGTGGTTCAACATCTTCGGCATCGTCCTCTTCTACCCGGTACACTTGATGCGGCGTCCGATCTTGAGTTGGGCTCGATCGATCGCGTACTTCAGTGCGTCATGGGCAGTGATTGGTGTGGTGTTCATCCTCACGACCTTCTTGGTGATTCCTGTTGTACTGCTGGGCCTCGAACAGCTCTGCAGATCGAGCAAGACGGGGTTACAGATCCTGGGCTACACGCTGTCAGGCATCGGCGTTCTTCTGCTCGTCAGTGTCCTCTTCTGGTATCACGCACGCAGTGGGCGCGACCGATGGCACGCGTTTCTCGAACACAAGTACTCAGAGCGAGAAGAGCGGCGAAGACGAGATGAGACGGCGATGCTGTCCGAGACGTGAGCCGAGTTGAATTCAAAGGTGGAGTCCTTTATCGGTTGATATGAACGTATTGCCGTCTTACTTGGTAGCTTGTCTACCGTTTAGTGCCTACGTGGTCGCAGTGCATCCAGCTAAATCAGCCTCCAGCTTCGCTACACGAAGCAAGAGATTCTCCTTTTCCTTCTTGGCTTGGCGTGCGAGCAGTTTGGCTGCGTTGAGTTGTCGATCCGCCTTCTTGATCGACAAGACCTTCTCTTCGACCAAGGCTTCCAGCGCTGCGAGTTTTTCGAGTGTGGCTCGGGTATATGTGTCACGCTCTTCTTGCGACAGAGCTTGCAGCTGAACAAGCTTAACCTCCAGCTCCTGTATATCGTCGATAGTATGAGTGTGGAAAACAGTGACGACAATTCTAGGATGGCCGCACCTCAATTCTGCTGGCCAGGAGGAGCTTTTGATCTTGCTCTTCCTGTACGGCTATCTGAAGCGCATGAACTTCCGTCTCCAAAGCTCCTACGAAACGCGGACAGTTAGTGCTGTTTCAGGTACATTTGACTACAAGACTCGCACCATTTTTCTTTTGAAGTGAAGCAGCTTGATCGTTCGCGCGAGTGACTTCATCTTCTGCGAGCTTTCTCTCCTTCTCCAATAGCCTCAGACGCTGGTGCACTGTATCGCGATCAGTGGCCCACTTTTTCTGCTGGTGTTCAAGCTCATCTTGAAGCTCAAGTTCTCGAGAACGTAAGGCCTGGATGAGCTCAAGCTGCTGAAGTCGCTCCTCGTCCTTAGCACCTGCGTCCTCCACGTTGATATCCCGTAGGAACTGCGTTTCCTCTTCCAACTGCACATACTTCTCGGCGAGGTCCTCCTTTTCGTTCACTAGCTCGGCATACTCCGTCTGCTGACGGTCAAGTTGGTCTCGTAGAAGCGCGATCTTGTGCTTTTTCCGCACGACTTGATCCTCAAAACTAATACAAGTCGAGTTAGAGTAGCCAGGCATGATAAATAATACACAGATCCTTACACTTTCATCTTGTCCAGATCAGCATACAACTCCGCCATCTCCTCCGCTTGGGCGTGGATAGTAACCGACTTTGAAGCGAGATCAGCTCGAAGTTGTTCCAGCTCCTCATACAGCGCTAGTATGGATCACTGTGAGATACAGGCAATTCGTTTTACAGCGTAGACAACACTAACACTCGTACTCACCGACAGCGTCGAAGTTGTTGGACGTTGGTAGCTCTTTCTCGTCTTTCGCTTCTTCCTCTTCTTCGTCGCTCCCGTGAGGCTTTTCCTCCTTTGCAGTCGCACTGCGTTGATTGTCCTGCCGCAGCTTCTCCACCGTCTGCTGGAAATTCCGTCCAAGGGCTTGGAGCTCGTTCTCCAGTTCTTCTCGTGTCTTGGGACGGAACCTCAGTGGCCCACCGACAGCTTTCTTCAGCACGAAATCATTCACAAGAGCGCGGGAGTCCTGGAACTCCGGGACCTTCTCTTGGAGACTTTGTTTCAATACGTCAATCAAGAGTTCCTGCTCCCGCTGTTGCTTGCGTAAATCCTGGATCAACGCCGAACGGCGGTGCTCTTTTTCCTGAGCTTTAAGCCACTGGAGCTGCTCTTGCAGCTGGTTGATCGATCGCATCAAAGCGCGTACTTTTTGCTCGTGAACGGCCTTTAACGCTCCAACTTTCGCTGCACAAGCCACGAATTCGTGAGAACTTGCAGACACCCAGCGCACGTTCCACGCCCTACCTTCAATCGCTGGGTTTGCTTCTGTAGCATCCTGGGCAATGCCGTGTGATACGACGAGTTTCCGAAGCTCTTGCTCGCGTTTCTCCTGTCGAGCGATCGTCGCTTGAGCAGCTCGTAAAGCATCCTAATTTCCAAGAACGAAGTCAATTTTGGATATTATCCATACCAACAAACATCCTGAAGAGATCAATGTGGTACTTCTGTCGCTTTGAGACGGTCGGCCACTCTGAATCAACCAACAAGTTCACACACGTTACGACTGAGCCTAGGAAGCTCGAAAGAGGGTATACAAAACACTGGTTTACGCATTGGAAGTTGCTTTCTTGGCCTCCGCACGCGCAGGACGACGCGCACTGCTCGTGATACTGCTCATTTGATCGCCCCGGATCGTTTCAAGTGAAGGGACGGGTTGTGTTTGAGGCTGCACGGACTAAATTAGGGTCTTTAGTGGTCTCGTGGAGATACAGTACCTATCTTTCAACTATGCATCAAGTTCTCTACTTTCTGCTCGTAAGAAGTAGGTTTGCATCAATTGTGCAGTCTTTTAGACCAGCACCGGGTAGATCTGGGCCTTGTACACGGGGTCGTGCTTGCACGGCACCTTGGTCGCCAGCGACGTGTAATCCATCAGCCAGCAGTTGTGCGGGACGTTGGGCACCTGGTGGATGTGCAGGCGGCCGGACGTGTCGAGCGTCTTCAAACCGTACAGGTCCTTGGTGTACTCGGCCGTCTGCTTCATGTCGATGATCTTGAAGCTACTGAACTTGGAGTTCACCTCGTCCACGGACGCGACGGTCGAGTACTTGCCGAGCAGGCAGCTCTGCCACGGGGCCTGGATGTCGTCCTGCGGCGAGGCGAAGAAGTGAGCGGCCTTGAGCTTGAGGAAGTTGGCTTTGCGACGAGCCTGGTCGGCCTTGCACGTGGCGTCGGTGCCGCAGTTCTGCAGGTTGTTCACCTTGGGCAGGAACGGGTCGATACTCAGCCAGTTGGTCAGCGCAGCGTCCGCGAGCGGAGGCGTAATGATGTTGGCAATGGAACTCTTGCCCTGCAGCGCCTTGTTCGTGGTCACCGTCTTGATGAGGTCGCTCTGGAACTTGCCGTTCCAGGACGTCGAATCACCCGCGTACTTGGCAAAGTCGAAGTCCGCGGCGTCGATAGCATACGGGCCGAGAGCCTGGAGCAGAACCTGCAGCGGCACGGCATCCGAAGCCTGCGGGCCGAAGAAGTTGCCGTTTCCGTCACCGGCCAAGCTGATGTACGAGTGCACTTTGTGGTCGTCCATTTCTTCAACGACACCGCGCGCGACTGAGCCACCTTGTGAGTGAGCGAGGAAGTGGTAGCCGTTGGCGTAGACGGCCGGGCTCTTGGAGACGATGCCGCGGATCTGCTTGATGGCCATCTGCACTTGGTTCGAGAGGGCTGTACGTACAGAGCACGAGTTTTGGCAGAAGTCGAGCGCCGTGTACGTGCGGCCTTCAGCCTTCAGACTGGCCTCGATGTTGGCGCCGTTGGTGGTGTTGCCCGTAGCGCCGTGGAAGAAGAAGACCGGGAGCTTCGAGGCAGCGGCCTCGTTGGCAGAAGCGGATCCGACGAAAGCAGCCGCAGCAGCGACGAAGATGGCACGGAACGAGACCATGGCTCGAGACGGAATGGACGGATCGAGTAGGGTCTACCGTGCAAAATGCAAAATGGCAAGTGCATCGACGAAGGAGACTGCAAGAGAGAGCACACGACGACGATGAAGGTGAATCCGTTGGCTCCGCACCTTCAGCGTTTACGGCACCAGCTGCAAGCTCTGGATACCGCACGGATGATGGTCGAGCAATGTGTCACGCTGGAAACGAGCTGCACAGCAGATTGCTGCTCTTCCGCCGGTCTCTCGTAAGATCGACTCGATTCGGCGACGCGATCCGATCCTGAAAGGTGATCCCAGTCGGGTCTGCACGCGCCACGTTGAAGCGCCGAGGGTAGACAACCGACAAGTCAAGTTCTGCTCGCCGAGCAGTGCTCGGTCATCAAAGCCAGAGTCTACAAGGAAGAGGCTCGAGTTGAGCTGCTGGATGATGCTCGGAGGAGGGTCGTTAGCTGTGTGTATTGCTGAAAATACATTCACCTGTTGCATTGCGCCTCCGGATCTGCAAAATTCACGGTGGTCACCTCGGGTACAAGCGTTGATGTTCATGATTCCTTGTTAATACTTGTAGCCTGCTTTATGCTAGCAGTAGCAGCTTGCAGCTTCCTTTGAATTTATCTAGGATCAGAGTGGTTTTACACCAGGAGCGGGTAGATCTCTGCGTCGTACACAGGGGCATGCGTGCAAGCCTTGTCCGTGGCCAGTGAGGTGTAGTCGAACAGCCAGCAGTTGTGCGGCACGTCAGGGACCTCGTGAATGTGCAGGCCGCCGGCAGTATCGAGCGTCTTCAAACCGTACAGATCCTCCGTGTACTCGGTAGTGTCCTTCATGCCGACGATGGTGAAGTCTGCGAACTTGGTTTCAATCTCATCGACAGTGGCGACGGTCGAGTACTTTCCCAGCAGGCAGCTCTGCCACGGAGCCTGGATGTCATCTGCTGGTGACGCGAAGAAGTGAGCGGCCTTGAGCTTGACGAAGTTGGCCTTGCGGCGCTCCTGGTCGGCCGTGCAGGCCGCATCGGTGCCGCAGTCCTGCAGGTTGTTCACCTTGGGCAGGAACGGGTCGATACTCAGCCAGTTGGTCAGCGCAGCCTTCTCCAGGGGAGGAGTGATGATGTTGGCAATGGAGCTCTTGCCCTGGAGAGCCTCGTTCGTCGTCACTGTCTCGACCAGGTCACGCTGGAACTTGCCCTTCCACGTGGTGGAGTCCGCCTCGTACTTGGCAAAGTCAAAGTCCGCGGCGTCGACGGCATACGGACCCAAAGCCTGGAGCAAAACCTGGAGAGGAACTGCATCCGAAGCCTGCGGGCCGAAGAAGTTGCCGTTGCCATCACCGGCCATGCTGATGAACGAGTGCACGTTGTGGTCGTCCATTTCCTCGATCACGCCACGCGCGACCGAGCCGCCCTGGGAGTGAGCGAGGAAGTGGTAGCCGTTGGCGTAGAGTGCCGTGTCCTTGGCGATGATCTCTTGCAGTTGCTTGATGGCCAGCTGCACCTGCTCGGAGAGGGCAGTACGCACGGAGCACTCGTTCATGCAAAAGTCGAGCGCCTTGTACGCTCGTCCATCGGCCGTCAGGTTGGCCTCAATGACAGCGCCGTTGGTCGTGTTACCCGTAGCGCCGTGGAAGAAGAAGACCGGGAGCTTCGAGGCAGCGGCCTCGTTGGCAGAAGCGGATCCGACGAAAGCAGCCGTAGCGGCGAGCAGAAGAGCACGAACCGAGAACATGGAGGATGAACTGGGCTTTAGCGTCGAAAACGGGAAATGCAGCTGCACCAGCAGCTGTAGCCTCACGATTTCCTGCCGATGCTCGAGTTATCTGTCGCAGGTACAGTATCCATGTCAAGCGATCGAGAGCTCTTCTGCCTTTCGCGGCAGCGGCGACACGTACCGATCCTGAAATGACATCTCCAGCTGGATCCACGCGTGCCACAAGTTGAACGGGCCAGCTGTAGACAACCGGCGTGTCCTGCCGCGCGATTACCCTCGAAACGAGTTCAAAGACCCCACGAGTGTTTGGAAGAGCGCTTTCGAGTCGGGCACTGCCATTCCCCACCTTGAGCTTCAAGCTCGCTTGAATTCACCGTGAACCTGACCTGACCGAACCACGAACTTCTGGAGGGCACCTGTAGCCCGGTTGGATGACGCCTGCCAGCGGCTTCAACCAGCACATCGGAACAGAAGCTCTTCCGCGTCGGCGATCGTCGAAGTGGATGATGTTCGTCTTGCTGGCCCGATTTGAGGCATCATCGCGCAGCTCTGTCGAGTCCTGCGTGTGCTGTTCGACCTGAAATCCAGTTCATGCTACATGTACACATGGAATAACATGATTGCCGATGGGGAAGGTTGCGCTCTTGGAGACGACGATCTGTACATGTATTTTGGTTTACGAACGTAATGCTTTGCTTTCAGCCTCTTTGAGGGTCAAACCAGCGTACACAGTGCCATAGCAGATCTACACCAGCAACGGGTAGATCTGCGCATTGTACACGGGTTCATGTTTGCACGGAATCCCCGTCACGAGGGACGTGTAGTCGAACAGCCAGCAGTTGTGCGGCACATTGGGCACCTCGTGGAAGTGCAAACCACCCGCAGCGTCCAGCGTCTTGAGTCCGTACAGGTCGTTGGTGTACTCGATCGTGTCCTTCACGCTGACCATGGTGAGGTCACTGAACTTGGTCTCAATTTCTGCTACCGACGCCACCGTCGAGTACTTGCCGAGGAGAGCCGTTTGCCACGGACATTGGAGATCGTCCTGCGGTGACGCGAAGAAGTGGGCAGCTTTAAGCTTCAGGAAGTTGGCCTTGCGACAAGCTTGATGAGCTTTACACTTGGCGTCCACGCCACAGTCTTGCAGGTTGTTCACCTTTGGGTAGAACGGATTGATTTGGATCCACTTTTCGATCGCAGGCTTTGCCAACGGAGGTTCGAAGCTGTTGACGATCGCATTCTTGGCCTCAAGAGCTTCATTGGTGATCGCCAGCTCCGCGAAGTCGCGCTGGAACTTGCCCTTCCAAGACGTGGGGTCTGCTTCGTACTTGGTGAAGTTGAAGTCCTTCGCATCGATGGCGTACGGGCCCAGAAGCTGCAGTAGAATCTGAAGTGGCATCGCATCCGAAGGTTGAGGGCCGTAGAAGTTGCCGTTGCCATCGCCAGCCAAGCTGATGTACGAGTGAACCTTATGGTCGTCCATCTCTTCAATGACGCCGCGAGCGAGGGAGCCACCAGTGGAGTGGCCGATGAAATGATAGCCCTTTGCGTACGTCGCAGCGTCCTTCTTGACGATGCCGCGGATCTGCTTGATGGCCATCTGCACCTGGTCCGAAATCGATGTGTGAACAGAGCAGGCAGTTTGGCAGAAGTCGAGCGCGACGTACGTGCGGCCTTCAGCTGTCAGGTTGGCCTGGATCACGGCCCCATTGGTTTTGTTGCCAGTGACGCCATGGAAGAAGAACACGGGCAGTTTGTTGCTGGAAGCAGCGTCAGGGACAGCAGCAGTGCCCACAAGGACGGCTGCGACAGCGACAAGGAAAGCTCGAATCGAGATCATCGAGATCGACTACAGGCAAACCGGAGGAATTGGAGAATGACAAACGAGCAGTTCATGCCTCAGGCCACAACTTGCACACCGATTACGGTACGCAAGTTGTGAACTGGTACCGTAAGCCTTGCACTTGCATAGAGTGAAGCGCGCTTTGATATGCCTTTGACGTGTCGATGCCTCCTTTATGCCGTCCGACTGCAAGTTACTGAGCTCCCATGTTTGGTGACCCGTCGAAAGTATCCGTTGAAAGGACGCAGTGTCCGACAAGTTGGTCTTCAAGACCGAGAGAGCGTATCGAGTCTTCGTGGTGGCTTTCTAGCTGTGGTAAACGCTTGTCCAGCGGTGAATCCTTCGTCCAAAGCGTTGCAGCTTTGCGTTCATGTCAGTGTAGACCTGCGACCGTCGGGGTTTCCACTGGATCGACATGGGCGCTGAAGTGTCGCGGTATCTCGAGCAGGACGCGCTTCAGAGCGACAATGGCGTTCTTCTCGAGAACCAGTTGATGCCGACTGGAGGCTCCATCGCCAGTGTACGACGAACCAGCGTCGACGTGGCCAACCGCTCGCAGGTGTTTGCATTCTGCCACCATTGGGACGTTGTTCGAGTCACGGAGTTCCTGCGTTGGTACACGGACCTCGTCAAAGTCAAGAAACGACAAGCTGAAGAAGACGGCACTGCGGATCAAACGGTTCTCTCGGACACGTCGGACGTGCGACGACAAGTTGATCGACTGGAGAAGGAGGTGGCCGTGCTGGAACAGCTTCTGACTCAGCTGGAAGTTGAGCTCGAAAGCGTCGAGACGGAGAACAACGAGCCCGAAATTCCAAGTAACGAGCATCTCGAAGGCCTGGAGATGGAAGTGGAGCCGCTGGGAGACGACGAGGCAGCACCAGCAGAAGAGTTTATGGCAAGGAAGCGCTTGGTGGAGAGCGAGTTGAGAGAGAAGGCTGTGGCTCTGCGCGACCTGAAACTGCATCTTCTCGGCTCGCTTGAAGGCGTGGAGCTCCGAGAGATTGTGCGCTGGCCGTTGTTTATCAAAGCCGTCACGAACGTTCACTTCCAGGAGACTGTAAGGGCGAGTATTCAGTCTAGTGCCAACTGGCACCCGGCATGCACAGGCTTTGCCATGCAGCGTGACGGACAGGCAAACTCGGCGCTTGATGAGTACAACAAAGGGGACATTTTGCTTCCACCTCCAGCGAAGCACGAGATTGACGGCCATACGGATGATAGTGCGAGTAGCTCAGCTGCAAGTGGAGACGACAGTGAGGCAGAAGACGAGAACGATGGAGAAGAAGGAGAGACGGAGGAGAACGCTGGCGTAGAATCTACTGAAGCAGTCGCTAGAGATGCTGGAAGTGAAGGCGAGGACGGCGATGTGAGTGAAGAGGATGAAGACACAGGAAGTGAGCATGACGCGCCTGTTGGCCCAGTTGTTTCGACGTCGATGGTTGAGGATGAAGACGAGCAGCGTCCACTAAGTGAAGAAGCTTTGGCGGAGCACAACGACGAGGAATCGAACCAGATGCCAATGAACGGCCGCGCCAAGGTGGAAGCGATTCTAAAGCGGCCACGAGTTCTCAAGCGCGACGTACCGGACTTGTTTAACGCAGCTACACGGAGTCCTGTCTTCTTTGGCTACTCGTTCGACAAGCAGAAGAACCGCGTGGATGAAGCTCTGGAAAGCGAAACTGCGTCGAAAGCGAAGGAGGATAATATCTTTGACATGAAGATCAAGTATCAGAAGGACAAACTGGAGTCCTCACTCGCCTCTGAGAAGGGAAAGCTGCTGGTATTAACGCAGAAAGAGAGCGATCTACAAGTGAAGCGCGAGAAACACTGGGCCAAGCGCCAAGCTGAGCTTGAACGCGCCAAGAAAGAATTAGACCCAAACGACGTCTTCTTCCGGACTCAAGAAGCGCAGGACAAGAAGACAAAGGACCAAGAAGCTTTCGAGGATACGGAGCTGCGACGGCAGAAGCAAAACGTTGACACGAGGATGAAAGTGGCGGAGCAAGAGTGCGCGCATTATCTTGCCAAAGTGGCTGCTGTACGCTGTGTGGATAGACCGTTGGGCGATGCGCGATTGAAGTTCCACGGCCAAGAGCTGGAGAGGTACGAGAGCGAGATCAACGCAGCGAAGAACGCACTTGCCACTGCACAGGAGGAGTACGCAGCACTCACAACTTCCAAGCTTCGCGCCGCTGGCCAAGAAGCGAAGCTTCGGTCTCAGGTTTTGTACGCTGAAGACCAAATCAAGTCTCGAGAGAACGAACTGGAGCGCATTTGCCGTCTCCACGAGAACGAACAATTCCTCTTCGAACGTGCGCAAGAAGCGTTTGACAAGGAAGAGCTCTTTGTGCCTCTCTTCAACTGCCTCAACGCCGGAGAAAGCAACGACAAATCCTTCTCTTTCCAGCTTGTGGACCTCGCCGTCGCCATACTTTTAGGATCTGGAAGTTGTTCCGTCGCTGACAAAACCAAGTTTCTCTTCGATATGTTTGCACGGAGCGCTCAACCTGGAGTGGAATCCACCATTCGAGTGCTTACACCCGACTCGCTGGCCGAGATCTTCCGGTTAGTTTTCAGTGTTCTTGCTCGAATTGGAGACATTCATCCTCCACGAGCGTTAACGCGTGCGTTCCTGTTGGAATTTGTGGAGCGAGAGTTCCTGAAACTCAACAGTATGACGCCAAGTAGCGATACTTTGGAGAGGCTTGAGATGACGTCGTACGAGTTCAAAACGTACTGCATCGAGACGATGGAAACGTCAAAGTATCTCTGCGAATTGCTGGGCCATCCGTGGAAGTATCAGCAGTTAAGTCGGTTTGTGGTACAGCACATGAGCGCCATTCACCAGTACAGACTGGGGCTGATCAACATCAACGATTTAAAGTACACCGTGGCTCGACAGATAGCACAGCCGCGCGAAGAGCTTTCGCAATGGAAGAAAACTATTATCCACGAGCGAGCGTTGGCCATGGGGGAGAACGACCCACTCAAGACCGATTACTCAAAGTACCTCCCCAAGCGCCGAGCCAAGTTACTCTCTAACGTGGTGCCGCTAGATCACGGCGGATACCGGAATCTGCTTCATTTTCGCATGGAAGTGATACTGCGTTCTGCTGTTAAGCTTCAGACAATGTGGCGTGCCAAGAAAGGAAGGCAAGTGGCCAGACTAGCGGCCGAGAAACAAGCTTTCTACCACGCTCGAGGACTGGCGTTGGAGGAGGCGAGACAAAAAGCGGAGAAGGAGTGGAGTGAGCGAGACGCCAAGCCTGCGCACAGCGTGGATAAAATGAAGTTCGAAGCCACGATCCGCATGAAACAAGTCAAACTGCGCACAAAAGGCAACGCTTTCAACCGCGAACAAGTACTGGCACTCATGACAGAGGAGGCAGTCCAAGGGGCTCAAAAAGAGGTGGAAAATCGGTTCCGAGAGATGGAAGAGGAGCTAGGGTATCTCAAGCATACAGAGGCACTACAGCTCCCGCATACAGAGATGACGTACCTTCAGCAGGATATCGCCAAGGGTTTAATAACCCAACTCGTCCATGCAAAGCAAGAGGCCCCTTCACTCGTTTCGATGATGGAGTCGATCGCCCTGAACGAGGAGAAAGCGCGTCAGAAAGCGGAAGCGAAGAAGCGAAAACGCGATGGAAATACTGACGATTCTCATGAAGTACCGGAGACCGATGCAGGCGAAGAAGTGGAGAAACATTTCGTTGATAAAGAGGCTTCTGCTGCCTGGCAGTTGCGAACCAGTGAGCGAAAAGAACACATGATCCACGGTCGCTTTCCCGCAGAACTGTATTCCAGCGGCTTCACGCTGGACGAGATTTCACTCGAGATGGTGCTCGCCTTTCCAGATCCACCGCTTAGTATGTTACAAGACCGACTAAAGAAGGTTTGTGACGGCATGACAGACTTCAAGTTGGCCGAATTCCTACAAGAACTCCCCTCTAAGCGCCACATTTGCGACTACGCGACTGCCTTTCGCCGCTTTGATGGATCGTACGACACGGAAGCGATGGAGACTGATTTGTACGAGCATTTCCGTATCATTCGCGGCTCGAAGCAACTTGCTGCGGCTCTTGTCAACGTTGCTGAGAGCGATTTGGAGTTCGGTTTAACACAAAAACTGCTGAAGACTATCCAGCAGAAACACGAGCAGGTCTTGAGTCAAATGGTGGCTACTGAGAGCCACAAAGTCGCGAGTGACAACGCTCTAGTCACGGCCAAACGTCTGATCCGAATGGGGTTCAAAAGCGAGATGGAAGGCAAGACAAACCAAGAAACTTCAGCTGAAAGTGAAGAGACTCAGCAGCAAATTGATCCCAGCAGCTTGTTCTTGCAGAAGGAGAAACACAGTTTAGAGCAGCGACGCAAAAAGGTTCTCGAGGCTCACAACCGCCTGGTCGAGGCCATGAAAGCTTGGAAAGAAGCCGAGTGGTCCCTCTTGGAGACGGAAAAGAACCAACTTCGCGTGAGTCCGTCGTACCCAGTGCTACCAGCTCATCGAACCAAGTGGAGCGAGCGCTTCCACAACGCGCTGAAGCTTGGCGAAGCCGACGCCGACCAGATCCAAGCCAAGTACACGGAGATCCTGCAGATCTGCCAGGATTTTATTGAAACAGCGAGTGCGATCGCTCTTGTACTCGTTCGAGAGTTTTACTTGCCACTTCGAGAGAAATCGATCCTCCCAGCAAAGGAATCCCAGATCGATGGCCGTAAAGACAACATTCGCAGTGCTTCTCGACGGAAGTTTGAAGCGCACGACATCCTGTTTAAAGTATGCACAGATGATCACGGACGCTTTGAGAATTCTCACGAATACGCGGCGAAAGCGGGAGGCCACGAAGTCCGGAACTCGGCCATTTACCTTCGCGAACTCAGTGGCTTCAGTAACATCCGCGTTCCGCTGCAGTGTACAGTGGATTTCCAAGGATTTCGCGTTCTCTGCTCGTCCAAGATCCCGATTGAAGTCGTAGCGTGGACGGAATCTGGCGACATCCAGCGAATATCGACGCAGTTAGTGCACGGCAGCGATAACCGAGGCAAAACGGTGACTTTTCAGAACAAGGAGCTCGACGAGGCGTTCGCCAGCGTAGCCAGTCGACTCAACCTCAGTCGCCATAGCGCCAGAGGGTACCAGGATCTCACGTCAAAGAGCATCAACGCAGCTGCAGATATGCTGGGCTACCTCAACGGCAAGAAGCAGCTCGTGGTTCTCAACTTTGCCCGCGCGATGCCCCCCGAAGACCCGGATGTTACTCCTCATCTGCTTCAATCGACTCGAGGTATGACCATCATGTGGCGTCAACTCCGCCCAGAACTTGTGAAAACCTTCAAGACGCCGTTATCCCCCGACGCGCTGTCTTCGTTAACATATCGCACTCCCGACTGGCAAACGCAAGCTCTCGGCGTCGAAGAAGCCACGAAGTATCTGGTGAAAGAGGTTATCCCATTATTCGCCGTCAAATTATCGCAAAAATCCGATTATTTCGACTCCCCGGAGTTTGATTTGGTCAAGGAAATGCACCGACACGGCATTAATGTGCGTCATCTCGGTCTCCTACGTGCTCAATTCCTTTTCCAGCTATCAGGGACTGCCACGCTGCAGTACTCGACGGCGGAGATACAAACGACTCAGGACTTTACTCGAGAACTGGATCGAGGATCGCATGTGTACGTCAATGGGAAAACGAGTACCGTGAGTCGCGACAGAAGCCATCGCTTTGACGCGACGTGCATCACGCTGTCAACTCCCCACATGGGTGACTCGGTCCAGAACGTTGTGGTGTATGGAGGCAGACTGGATTGCCAAGAGCGGGCGTCCTCATTAAGGCGCTTCCTGCTTGGAGAAATGGTGGCAAGGACATTCAAGAACATCGTGCGGCATTTCATGCGGCAAGCAGCGAAGACGAACTCCACAGGCCTGACACCGATGCTGCACAAGCAGATTTTGATTCAGTCTCTGAACCTGCTAAGTGGCAGTCGAAGCGGAAGCGAAACGCTGTGGAAAATTCATATTTTCGAGGGGATTCGAGCTCGGTTTGGGCTTCGAGCTGTGTCCGAAGTCGACAAACAAAACTTACGCCAGACGCTCCTGCCTGTGCTCGAGTACGTCATTCGTCGAGTGGCGGAAATGCTGGCGATTCCAATCTCTCCACTCTGCTTGGAACGATTGGGACGGCTTCCGGACTGCTACACGTTCGTTCTGGATGATTTACTGGGATCTGGAGATCACTATCGCGTAAAGCACAACGTCTCGATGTTGTATTTCTCCATGGCATCTCTGCTGTTGTTACAAGCGACTGTAAAGCAAGCCACATCATACAAGCAGCTTGTTGTAGCAGACGAACCGAACGGATATTGGCCGTTGTGCGACCGGAGAGGAACGTTTGAGCCAGCAAGTCTCGGTTCATATGGTGATGAATTTCGAGGGAAATATCTTCCTGGCTGTACACTTGAAGGCGACGGTCCTATCATGAACGCCGACATGAATCGATCGGTGGAACTGCGGAAAGCTTCGCGAAGTTGCATTCAATTCCCGTACGATGAACGCTTCTATCCTTCTTCTGTGGAGTCTCACATGGCTTTAGAGACCTGGTGTCGCTGTGACGGCCACGAAAGCACCCGTCGCGTAGTATTAACACTCGGTCGCTTCTGTATCAGTGCTCTCAAGGCAAACGTCTGGGCGTTCAGTATCAATGTGAAGAACATCGATATCTTGGCGTTTGGATCTCAAGTCGTCATGGGGAAATGGACGCACTTGGTGGGGACTTACGACGGCACTATCCTGCGATTCTACGTGGACGGAATGCTTCAGAATGAAGTGGAAGTGGAGAGTGTTGTCGACTTGGAAATTCAGAAGCGAGAAGCTGTGATGGCCAAAACGCGAGAAGATATCGCGGATCTTGAGGATGAAGCCAAGGGCACCTGCTTTAAGGAGATCGACCGGGAAGTCAAGGTGTTCTTCACGACGAAAGAAGGGAGACGCCAGATCAAAGCCATCAGCACCAAGTTGCTGGATGAGCATGAGTTCCGTGTACGATTGTCCCGAAACGCAGCAAAAGAGGCAGAAGACAACGCTTCCGGGTCACCGAAGAAGGTCGATGCAGGGCCTGCTCCGGTGAAGAAAGACGCGTCCAAAGTATCTCGTACTGACTTTGAGCCGTTAGCAAAGAAACAGATTTTACGAGAAAAGTTTGATGCCAAGTGGATGATCGTGGCTGCAGAGTTTAAAGAAATGAGGGAACGGGTGAACTTGAAAATTCAGCGAGAGCTTGACGAGCAGTCCAACCAAGAAGCTCGTCAGCTGCGCATCGGGTGCTTATCGTCAGTCCGACGGAGAGACGGCAAGTACTTCTTTCACGGAAACATCGCCCACGTCGCTTACTACAACGGTAAGATGCTGAATCGCGATCAAGTTAATGCCCACTACGTAATGGGGACGCGCGATCGTGCGCACGAGTCGGACCATTTGTTCGCACTGGCATCAAGTCGATTTTCTCGAGCTCTTGAGTACGCACCGAACGACAAGCGGATGCTGGAGAAGTTTGCGGAAAACATTTGCGCGTCTCTAAAGTACGACTTGGACCACCAACACGCGCGAGACGTATACAAGAAGAAGGTTCGGTGTGGTCTCAAACCATTTATCGCCACAGAAAATGCCCATGGGATTGCTGAAGTCATGAAAAATCTGCCTCGGGAGCCCATTTTCAGCGACTTGTTTTTGCTCTGCTACCACAGCGTGCTGAAGATCCAGCCCTCGTATTTCCAAGCCACCGAGTCGGAACAGTGTCGACTAGCACTTCGAGAATTGGGAAGAATGCCGTTTGCCTTTTTCTTGGGATCACGGGCGGCGAACTCGTTGGTGAACATCATGAGCTGGTACGACCACACGGACGAGGAGGATAATATCGTTTTAACTTTTGCAGATATTGTATGCAAAGTATTGGTGGAGTTTCCGACGTTTTACGGCGACCAACTGACGAATATGCTGTGGCTGCGCAATTTAAACAACCCGAAGGCTGTAGTTTACTTTGTTTTATCCGTGGAGTCAAGTGAAGATATCCGCTACATCGATCTCAAGGACGTGCTGGATATATCGGAAGAGGATATGGATATTATCGCGAAAAGTAACAGATTTTGTACGGGTCTTCACCTCGCTCACTGCTCGCGTTTATCTGATGCTACGATGAGGCGAATCGCTTTCAGTTGCTCCCAGCTAGAGGAACTCGACATTTCCTACTGCACGTTGATCACGGATCTCGGCCTTGCTGCGGTAGGGAAATACTGCAATCGATTAGTAAGATTGAAGATGGTGCACTGCTCTCAACTTCGAGATGTTGGGGTTGAAGCGGTTGTGCGTACGAACCCGCGACTTGAAGAGTTGGCACTAAGTTTCTGCGAGAGAATCACGGATCGGTGTTTCCTTACGATTGGCAAGTCCTGCCCCGGTTTGGTGGGGCTGGAGGTGGAGCTCTGTGTTCAACTAGGTAACAGCGCGATGAAATACCTCGCCACTATGCTGGTAAACCCTACGAAGTTGCGGAGGCTGCATATCGGAGGATGTCGGCGCATTGGAGACGAAGGTTTACTAGAGATCCTGAAAGTGTGTACAGGATTACAGAAAGTCAACCTCCGACTCTGTGACAAGATGACAGACCTCTCTCTGCGCACTCTCACTCATAACTGCCTTGAGCTAGAGTCCCTGAACGTGGAGGAGCTCGACTCTTTGTCGTATAAAGTGTTTGCTTTTGATCAAGAAGGCGACGGGAGGGCTGTCGTGGATAGAAATATGTTGCTGAAGATGAAAGCACTCAACGTATCCGGTTGCACCGGGTTAAACGACTTGATGCTGGGTCACTTAGGCCATCGTTCGAAGGCTCTCGAGTCACTCAACATTTCGGCCTGCACAGAGCTAAGCGATCAAGGTCTTCTGTGGCTTCTGGACGATATGCTCGACAACTCGATCGGCGGCACACGCCTCACACACATCGACGTGAGTTACTGCCCACGGCTAACAGCTAGCGGGATCCACAAAGTTGTTCTCCGATGTCCTGCTCTCGTGTCGCTCAATTTGTCGGGATGCACACACTTGAGTGACGCCAATGTCATTGAAATTGTGAATTCCTGCGCAAAGATTGTGAGATTAGAGCTGGCGTTTTGCCGCGAATTGACGGATAGCGTGCTGTATGCTATCGCTAAACACTTGAGTCTGGAAGAACTCAACTTGTCGCGTTGTGTACGTATCACGGACGACGGAATGTTGGAGATTGCCGGTCAATCGTCGGTTCTTCGATTACTCAACGTCTCTGCCTGTAAAAGGCTGAGTGGCCGAACGCTGACTGCCTTGCTTGAAGGGTGTCGACTGCTAGAAGCGATGGACGTGACACATTGTCCGCTCTTCTCGCCTGAACTGTTGGCTAGATTTGTCAAGCGGAAGGTCAAGGTGACTTGTCGAAAGCTAGAGGAAGTTTTAATCACATCTGCCGTGGGGGTTCTCGAGTCAAAAGATCAGCAGGAGCGTGACGAAGCCGAGCAGCAACAGCAAAACGAGATTGACTCCGAGGCGTTGCGCTATATGACTCCAGAACGCCGAGCCAAGTACGCGAAGGCCCTTCTAGCAAAGAAGCCTGGACCAGTTCCAGTTGGACAAGATGTCAAGAAGCCGTCATCAAACAACCTGCCGCCGATAGTGAGAAGGAGCGAGCACGAGGATTAGAGTTTATGAACAACGAAAGTTTTTATACAAACACTTTTTTTTCCACAACGATACAATTTGGGAACCACTGAAACGGACGTCGACTATATTAATGTCGTTGACTTCGTTGTTGCTGGCAAGCAGCAAGCCGCGGTCTCTTGCTGTGCAGTGGCGGCAAGATGCAAGCAATTGAAGTTGATGAGGAGATGCGGCGGCTCGAAGCAGATCCAAGTGGCCCATTGTCTTCACATATTCAGCAGTCCATTCGTACGTTCATCAACGGAGTGCAAATGACTCGGGAACTTGTTGCATGACGATGAATTCCTAGCTGACATTACAGAAGAAGAGGAGCTGGCGCTACTTCGAGCTGAGAATGCTTTATTGAAGAAGAAAGTCAAAGCTCTGGAGAAAGGAGGTCGCGGAGACAAGCCGGGCTTGTGAGTATGCGTGGAGGGTTGAATACACTCAAACGGTCAACTCGCTCATGACCATATACTTTGTCATACCCAGGAAGCTTGTGATCGATGAGAAGGAGATCCAGCAGATCGATAATCTGCTCAAGAAAGCAGAGGTAAGCCTTGCCTTATCGCGTGTACAAGAGTTGCTTTCAAAACTAATGGAACGGAATGGCGGTATGGTGATAGGACGCTAAGACGGAGGCGATGAATTATGCCGCAAGCACATCAAGAGAAAAGGTTTGTCACCTTCACATTGGCTATGGAATTTGAGGGAGGATACTAACGCGCTTGAAACTTTGATCGATTCTCAGCTGGGCCAAGACGTTCGCGTTTTACAAGCCATTTTACAGAAAGTAAGCGCTCAGACTGTATAACAAGAGGTTGGAGATTGATAAGCTGCTCAAAGCGAATTGAACCATGTTTTTTCTAGGCTAAAGCGGAGCGCCACGCCTTCAAGAAAAAAGTCAAGGCGAGCGAGGAAAAGCTTCGTATCGAAAGAGCCAAGATGGCACAAGTAAATGCTGCCAGCAACACGGAGTCTTTGATGCATTGGCTGAGCGTGTCAAACTATTTGCTGGACAGGAAGAAATTCGCTTCCAAGTCGACCGAGAGATCTTCGCCAAGATCATCAAGGTAAGTCACCTTTTTACTGTTGCGTTTTGAATAATTGTCACTGATTGCTATATTTTCTAAGGATGACCGAGATGCTTACAATCAAGAAGTGGACATCCTTGTTCAGAAGGTCGCAGCAATCCAGCGAGAGAAGTTCGAGCTATTTGTGTGGACAAAGGATCAACAAGAACGGCATTTGCAGGAGATACGGAAGCTCACTAGAGCGCTCGGGAGGACCAAGCGCATCGTGGATGATCAGGTACGAAAACCGCCCAAAGTAGGGACCGGTGTGCAAGCTTGTACTCACTGGCTTTCTCCTTCAATCCGCAGGTCACGAAAGGCACTGAAGTTCTCAACAATGTCCAACACGTGCATTCCACGGTGCTGTGTCCAACGAGCCGCTAGCAGTTGTAAAAGGGCTGGAGTCCATGAAATAAAAAAAAACAGTTTCAACGCCGAGTGCAGCATTCTGCATTCATTCCACGTGTGCTGATCCGCGAATTTGGCAACAAGCGTCATATCACTAAGCCAGTGATCTTCCTATTCCAGTGGACTATAGATGATCCGTTGAAGACTGCCACGCTGCTCCGACACTTGGATCACCATCTTGAGGTCGAGAATGTCTCCGTCGTCGTCCTTGAACGCTGCGGTCAGCAGCCCGCAGTTGGTCAGTTGACTCGGCTGAATGCCGGAAATGTTGATTTGCGGGGTCTATTTTTTTTACACATTACCACTTCAGAATCAGACTATGAACATGAACAAGTATACGCATGTTGACCAACGCACCGAGAATTGGAAGTGATTGTCGCCCCGAGGGTAGTCCGTTGACTCCACTTGACCCAGTTGTGCACACGATAAAAGTCATTGGCCGCGTTTTTGGTTAAGGACAAACATTCTCAGATTTTTCACATGTATCGTAGCATACACATGGAGATATGCATGACAAAGTGAAAAGGATATTGATAATGTGGCGCTTGGTGACCGAGTCCACGAGGTACTCGATGTCCCAAACACCGTTGGTCACGGGCGCGTCCAGGTGGAAGTCCACCTCCAGATTCAGCTCGTCTGTGAGCGCCGCCGGGTTGGGCGAGATGTCCACAGCCGTCACGTCCACCGTCGGCCTCGAGCGCAGATAGTCCTCGGCCTCCTGCTGCTTGCTCTCGCTCATAGTTATTATTGGTTGGTGGCTTGGATACTTTCGCGTCGTTTTGAATAATATGTAGTGTGGCACACCATAGAATGAAAGTACCGTAGATAGACTTCTCCTAGGAGGCCAACATTTGCTTTTTTTTTTCTTTTTTTTTGGGGGGGGGGATCCACGAGCCACGACGCACATAGCTTCTGCAATACCCACCGGAAATATCCATACCATACGAGAGCTTTGGAGTATGCCCTTCGCAGCAAAATGCTGGCGAAGACTGCCATGTGTGCGAGCAACTGGCGGTGTTGTTGGCAGCGCCCAAATACGTGCGTAAAAAAAGAAAAACGACCACAACTGAGGGCAATTCTTGCGTAGTGCACCATACATGCGACTTCAAACTCCACGGTATTTGACGTTTTGTAGTCGTCAAATTGGACCGGGACGGCGTAGGGCGCCACGACGGCGGTGGCGGCGGGAGGCAGCATGGTGGTGTTATATGGAATAATGTGGAGTGGAGAATGGGGTTTTGGTGGGCCGAT
>JAABLK010000333.1:14315-33611 GCA_012295415.1 Phytophthora chlamydospora
CCGAGTTTTGGAGAAGAAGACGGCGTAGCATCCGTTCAGCTACCAGCACCTCGTCTGGCAAACCAACTGAGCACTGATGATCTCGAAAAAGAGTTGGAATATACCGTTGAAGAAACAAATGTTTGCTGAGTAAGTCGAACCAAAACTCTCAAAAAGCTGAAAAGAGGAATAATACTAATCTAGTTTTCTCCAGTTGCGTGGGCAGGTTCTGTTGCCATCCCCATAAAGGCAGGCTAGCAAACTGGTGTTGTGTGCGACAAAGGAAATGCGACGGCAATGTCTTGCCTGCACTTGAGCGTCTGGATCAACGGAGGTTGTCGCTGATCTTCGACTTTGCAACTAGCTATGCGTCCAACCAAGCAAAGGTTTTACCGGCCAGCCCACGCCGCCGCTCACTTTCACTGGAAGTTGAAGCAATTGGATCAAACGTCTAACTTTTACATGTACTCTATCTCTCATTTATCTACATTACTTCTCTTCTTCTCCCCACGCTTAGTCGCGCTCGCTCAGCAGTTCCACCACCGCCAGCCGTCCTTGCATCGCAGCCACGTTGAAGGCGGCCGTGACTCCATCCGCGTCGCTTTTCACCAGCAACACCTTGACCACGTCCGTGTGTCCGTTCATGGCAGCGAGTCTCAAGGCGTCTCCAGCGCTGCGCGCGTCCACCTGCTCCAGCATTTGCTTGACAAGCGCAACCGCGCCGTTCGCTGCCGCATTCTCGAACACGCGCTTGCGCGACGCCGGATCGCAGCGCTTCAACAATTTCATGGCAATCTCCTGGTTGCCAGCCGAAGAGATCTTCACCAACGCCTGCTCGACTGTGCGCACATCGCCGCTCTCAAGCAGCGCCCTCGCCATGTCCAGTTTATCGTCGGCAACCGCAGCAACCAAGGCGTTCACAGTCCCGACCAGATTGCTCTCCATGACGAAGAGCTTCGCCATCTCGAGGTTGTTGTTCTCCACCGCAATCCTTAACGCCACGCCCGCCGCCGAGTCGCTGCATTTACTGGCCAGCAACTTGGCGGTCTCAATATGGCCTCGCGACGCAGCAGCCGTGGCAGCAGCATTGATGGATTTCTGCGTCTGCCACCTTGTGGATCGGCCGGAGTCTTCCCCGTTAAGGACTTGGCCTCGTGAGAGGTACCGTTCGTCATCCTCGGGGCAGTTTTCAAGCAGCAGGTGAACCATGGCACACCGATCGTCCAGTGCCGCTTGCTCCAACGCCGCGCCGATGTCTCGCGGGTGGCGTCTCTCGACGATCATCTTGACGATGTCAGCACGGTTGATGGCCACAGCTGCCAGAAGGGCGTCACCCAGAGCTTCGTCGTCACAGAACTCAAGCAGCAGGTCCACGAGCTCAATGTGGCCGCCTTCCGCCGCTTCTCGCAGACTCGGGTTCGTGTACATGACACTGGTGAATCCATGGGTCAGCAGCAGGCGAACCACCTCCAATTGGCCATTAGCAGAGGCCACCATGAACGCTCCTTGAGCGAGTCCCGAGTAATAAGGCACCAAAGCGTCCACCACGTGCACTCGACCATTGATCGCCGCATCTTCCAGTGCAGGAACGGCATCGGTCATAGCTACACTTGTCCGCAAGAACCGCACCACCGAGGCGTGGCCGTTCTTGGCAGCAACCGTCATGGCCTCCACGGGGAGAGCCACGTCGGGGTAGAACTCATTCAGCCACTTGACGACGTCCAGGTGCCCGTTAGTGGCAGCTGCCATGCAGGCCTCAGTGGAGCAGCCTTCCGACCGATTGTCGTGCAAATACTGCATGATGTCGAGTCGTCCTTTGGCCGCGGCGCCGTCCATGGCTTTCACGGTCCAGGCTCGGACGTCTCCAAAGGTCTTGACAACGTGCTTGAGGTCGTTGTACACGGCCGCGTCAATGGTCGCAGGCATGACGAAGTCGTTGACGGCCTCGACAATGTGCGGCAACGCCTGCACCTCCGGGGTGAGCGCCAACGACACGTTCAGGAGCGACTTGGGCTCGTACATCATAGTGATGTTTTGGGTGGGAGGTTGGCGTGGACTGTGGACTGTGGAGGCGAATCGAGGACTGAACGTGAGGTGGAGTCTTATCGGCGAAAGGTTGTAGGGCTCCGCTTGCTTGCCACGTACTTGGGGACTGCTCACATGGCTGCAGGAACCACATGTCGTCACGTCGCCTGTCGTCGGTTAAATAGGCTGCTTGGGTGCTTGGGACAAGCGCGCAGAGGGTTTCTCACCGAGTCAGGAAGAGCGAGCGCCTTGATTGATTCCAATCGTTGAGGAAGCGAGAGCGGCGACACCGTTCGCTGCGAAGAAGCGCGTTGAAAAAGCGGTGGCGAGGAGGAACCAAGCAGCACGACAACGCGAAGCAGCAAGACTCGATGGCATTGCTGTGAGCAGCACCCTTTTTGGTGCTGGACGTTACCCACGCACCGTTTCGACCTCAAAACTGAAGCGGCGTTGTTAAACGAACACTGGTTTCGAGTTCGTGGTTGGGATGGAGAGAGCGTCGGACAGGATGACCCGAGAATGAAGCGCTATACTTGTCGAGTGGTGCGCTGCTTGGTGTCGCGCGATTCTGTGGCGCCAGCAAATTCAATGGCCAGGTGTTGCCACCTCGACTTGCTTGCTACGAGTGATGATAACCCGAGGTCAACTTCGGGGTGTGTGCTCCATCTGACGAAATGCTGCAGTGCCGCCACTGGTTGGTGAAAGTTTCGTCTCACCGAGTCGACGCTGAGTGAGGTCGGTGCTGGCTTTTGCCTCGAAGGAAACCACCGTGCGATGGTGCTCGCTCAACAGGGTCATCGTGGCCATGGGAACGTTCGTCTCCGATAATAGCCGACGTCGTGTGGGGTGGCGGCTTGCGCACTTCTCGAATTCGCATTGCGGCCTCCCCTCAGAGAGTCCGGATGACGCAGGTGCACTCCACCAGCGCCCAGAACGCGACGCGTATCGTGGTAATTGGCGGAGGCGCTGCTGGTATCAACACGGCACAAGCGTTGGCCAGGAAGCTCACCCCTGCCGACAAGACCGAGGTCGTCGTGCTCGAAAAGAACGCCTTCTTCTATCATGTTGTTGGAGCCCCACGCGCGTACGTTGACGCCAACTTCACCACGAAAATGTTCGTCCCGTACGACAACGTCTTCCCTAAGCGCGCCGCGAGTTTTGTACGGATCGTTCGAGGGGTAGCCACAGCCATCTCAGCGGAGACGAACGACGTGTCGTACCGCTGTATTGACAGCAACGACAAGGAAGCTGAGACGACGGAGAAATTGCACTTCGACTACTTGGTGCTGGCGACGGGGAGCACCTACTCGGTGCCTATCAAGCCGGATGGTCGAGACTATGCCCGATCTACAATGGAAGCGAAGCTGCAAGAAGTACGCAGCCATATTGAAAGCGCAGAGACGATTGTCGTCGTAGGCGGTGGGGCCGTGGGCTGCGAGGTGGCGGCCGAAATCAAAGCCAAGTTCCCAAGCAAGACGGTGACCATCATCGAAGCGCAGAAGAAGCTCATCTCGGGCAACAGCCTAAGCGATAAATTCCATGCGAGATTGAGTTGCAAGCTGGAGAAACTCGGCGTCAAGGTGATACTGGGCGAGCGCTTGACAGAGCGTTTAATGGGAAATGGGCTGGAGAAGAGGACCCTGCGTACCGACAAAGGCACGGAGATTGAATCGGACATCCAGTTGCTGTGTGGAGGGTTTAGTCCGGTAGCAGCACTCGTTGAGGACATGGAGTCGTCGTTAGTGACCGATCGCGGGGCGATCAAAGTAAACGGTCAGCTACAGCTTGAAGGAGACAAGGTTGGACACATGTTCGCGGTGGGCGACGTAAGCAACCACCCGTCTCCAAAGATGGCGTTCATTGCCGGAGAGCAGGGCAAGTTTCTGGCTACCGAGTTGGTGGCCGTGATTCGAAAGAAGCAGCTAGGATTCTCAAAGCCATTCAAAGCCCCAGGGACCGCCGCGATGATCTTACCACTGGGTCCATCGGGCGGGGTTTCCCAGCTTCCCGTTTGGGGAGGCGTCGTCGTTGGCGACTGGTTTACAAGAACGATCAAGGCGAAGGACTACTTTGCAGGAATGACGTGGTCAAACCTCGGAGCTACCGCTCCGAATTCATAAGGGGTTAATAGCAGCAAACACGCGTAGGCTGAAGCGCATTGTTTACTACAAGTTCATAGTTTTCCGGGAAAGGACGTGGCGATCCTGACTGTTGAGTTGAGTTGATGCAATGGAGGCTGCCAAGGTGAGCAGTATCTCTCGCGATGATCTGCGCCACACGCTGCACACGCACTTCCACTCGTCCAAGTTGCGACCAGCTCCGAGCGTTGCAGGGGCTTCCACTATCGCCACTCGGAAGCGGGTCTTCTCTTTCGTGCAGGTGCAGAAGCCCAAGGCCGCAGCGGAGACCAAGCGACTGTTTGGCCATGGCGCCACCATCAGCAAATACTTCGTGCTCTGCGTGACGGAACAGGACGGAAATGCCGCCACGAAAGGCTCGGGAGCTCAACTGGAGCTCCACTACGTGCAGCTGATGAGCAACTTGTCGGTGGACGTCCGTCACTCGTGGAACTTGAGCGAACTGGACACCATCGAGCACAATGGCGTCGGGCCGGACAAGCCTCGAGGGGCCTTTGCACTCTTCTTCAGTGGAGAAGCGACGTCGTGGCAGTGGCTCGTGGACTCCAAGGAGAGTGCTACAGCTATGCATGAGTTCCTCTGGAGCTTGTGTGCTCTGGCTGTCCAGAATGCTGTACGTCGTGTGAGTTTTGAGTTGTTTCAATTGTATTGTGCTTAGGAATTTGCGGTTGTGGTGTGCAGGCAACGCTGCCGAGACTGGTGCGGATCAATGCCGACGAGCTCCACGAGACAGCGACTCGCTTAAACCTGCAGAAGACCTACGACCTGGACGTTGACCTTGTTCGCTCGGTGGTATGTGTGCTTGTCGCTGTGAGGTTTGAGTGATATCGTGACATTGATGGGGTGTTCATCGTTTGGTTGAAGGCTGAAATGAAGAAGAACGGGCCGTTAGAGGAAGATCCTGCAGGGGACGACGGCGGTAATGGCAAGAAAGGCACTGATGCCAACGCCGGGGTCGATGTTTCTGGCCTTCGACTTGCTTCTCCGGAGAGTGACGAAGCGCTTAGCCTGCTGAACGATGTCAACTGGAACGAAGTGCAGCTTTCTTCAGTCGAGGAGGATCTTCGCAAGAAGCTGCGAACACTTGAGGACGAGAACATCGCGTTCCTGCTCTCTCTGGATGGCGAAACCTCTGTAGCCCCCGCAGGAAGTAGCTCTTCGAAGAGCACATCGGTGGACAAGATTCTCGAGGCAATTGACGCAGTTCAAGCACGCATTGCGTTGATTCAGGAGTGGACGGACGAGTCGGACGAGTCTCTCGGTCAGACTTCCAGCAGTATGCAGCACTTCGAGGCCTTGAACAACCAACTGGAGATGCATTTCAAGAACAGCGTGTCGCTTGAGGAAGTGCTGGCGAAACTCATGGCACAGGTGGAGATTCCTCGCCAGCACATGCAGATTTTCACGTCTCCCGTTGATGTTTTTCCTGGGGAAGTTGGCGGGAGTACAACGGGCGTTACGACCGACAGAGGAGACGACGGAGGACGTGAGATCGGCGTCGCGGAACGAATGAGAACGGCCATCGCTGCTATTGCCGCTATGAATCAAGCTATTCAGTCCACGCGAGAGTTTCCAGCCAGTGAGATGATCGCCTTTCAAGCCCGAGGAGACGAGCTGTCGAAGCTTGCCACAAGTTTCGGTGAGAAGCTCTGCTCTTCGTTCGACGCTTTTCTTCAGCGAAAGATAAAGCAGTGGGCTAATACCCGAACTGACGGTGCTCGTGGACGTGAGGCTTCGTCGGTTCCAGCAGGGAATGATGAGATGAATTGGAGCTTCACGAACGAGCCTCTTCATAGCGTCTTGATGGACTTCCAGTCCCTCTTTGCGCACCTGAACATGCTGGATCCTCGTATCCTAGTGATATTGAGACAGAGCTACAGCAAGCAGCTTGCCGGGGTCTATAATGCTCACGTCCAGTCACTGTTCCGGTGTTTGAGGGACAAGCTTCCTCGGACGGCCAAGCACCACTTCCACAAGCCGACGGCGATTCAATCGCGCGGAGGAATCCACCTTTCTTCTTCGCATTTCAGCGCTAATGACACGATGTGTGCGTCGCCGTTGATGCAGCAAGCGCTCGATCACCTCACTCCTTTGGTTCTGGGCGAACAGCGACTCGTGGCTCGGCTGTTTTTCCCGGCTGCGACGGATAAGTCAAACCACGCTGGCGGCAAACATGAACTGGAGGATCTCACGCTCATGATGGAGACTGTGTTTGAGAAACTACTCAAGCGGATGAACGAGTTCGGAGAAGCTGCCGGAGCTCGCAACATCCTGGACGCACTTGCACTCGTGGGCTTAGTGAATGGAAATCTGGGAGAGTACCAGCAGCAGAGCGCGTACCTGTACAACGTCATGGTGAGCTTCCAGCTCCAGATGAAGCGCATGCTGATCAAGTTTACCGAAGAACAGGCACGTGACGCGAACTTGGCCAACGCGCTTGGCCGATGGATGAATCTAACCATTGCTGTCTTGTAGGAGGCCTGGATAAGCGCTCAGAATGTCGACACGAAGATGGCAGGCGTCCTAGCACCGACGAAAAAGATTGTGGTACGTCGTCAGCTATGATTCCCAGTACTTCGAAGCAGTTGATAGCCTACTCAAACATTCGTACGTAGAACATGATCGCTCGAATGGAAGAAAGCGTGGCCGGCAAGAGCAGCGACAGCACCCTCGTGTCCATGTACAACATGATCGTGCCGGCTACGATGCAGTGGGTCGATAAAATGGCAGACTCACGGCCGAAGTACGCGGCACTGACACGTCTGGGTGCGTTCCTTCGGATGCTACTACCGCCTCCAATCCTGCTTAACGATTGGTGGTTCTATCTCCACGCAGAGAACTACCTCTTCTTGAGCGATAACCTCAAGGCCATTAATGCCGCGACAGAGTTGCCCCTCGCCCAGTATGCGGCTGAAGCTCACGAAAGATACGTCGCCAATCTTCAACTCTACGTAGCCTCGGTTTGGGAGTACGCGTTCAAGCAGCTTGTGGTACGTTGGCCGATTCATCGAGTCATTTCGATCCACTTGGAGCTCACTTGACGTTGTTTTCTAGCCCTTGATCGCCTCGATAGAGTCCCTCATGACAACAGTTCCGGCGTCAGAGATCCAGTACCATTCGCCACGCCAAGAAGTCCGTCGGGTGCTTGACTCCACTGCCGCCACGGTGAGGATACTACGCCACATTTTCATAGGTGTAGACGCCTGCCTAACGTACTCATTGTCTTGCAGTTCGAGAAATCTGTTCGCATCATGCACGATCGCATGAAGAAGCACTTCCGAGAGAACCCAAAGATGCTGCCAAGCGTGTGGAAGCAGCTCATAGCGTACGGAAGCAGCCGAATGGCCGTGTACGCGCTTGTGGCGGGAGACTGCTATCAACTCCGTTTCGAGCCGTCGCCTGAACGTGGACTGGAGCTGCTGCACAAGTTTGCATTTACCTAAAGAGATCCTGGCACGGTTCGTAAAGAAGTGAGGAATCGTGACATCAATCTAGCTCCAAGCTCCACCTCATCCTTCTAGTCTCCTTATTCTACCTTCCTCTTCGTCTCCGAGCGCGCTGCTTGTGGTACAGGATAGAGCCAAATTGTTAGCGACAGAGTGTGCACGGCAACGTAGATGCAGCAAACGTATGGCAGCGCGAGGAAGTTGATACGGTGTACGAAGCTGTCGACCACAATCGACAACGTAGCAGAAGCCTCTGCGCAACAAGAAAGACACGAGTGTTAGCACTGCACAACGACGAACAACGACATGAGCAAGCCAGACTGTAAATACCGATGCGACTCCAGCTCAGTAAAGCAAGGAGAGCGAGCGGAGATGACACCACGAGCCACAGACCACTCCACACGTTCTTTGCAACTGTAGTCGTGCCCAAAGGGACCACGCGGGCGAAATGGGCCATGGGGATCGCGCAGAAGAGAGCCATCGGGTAGTTCAGGATGCCCAAAATGCAGTGCGCATACCTGTTCACACAGTAGTTCGCACGTTAGGAACAACTGCATCAAACACGTCACGAATTAAAGTACGTACACGAGCACCGTCATGGTGAGGAACTTGACGGCCCGCCAGCCGGAATCCAGTTGCGGGATGCTCTGGCTTGCGCTCTGTTTGACCTCCGTGACCACTTCGCTCTTGCCCCCATTCTGTTCTTGGGCCAGCTTCTCTTGTTGCTGAGCTTCGTACATCGCGACTTTCTTTTTCCAGTCGTAGATTTCCACGCAGCCGGAGAAGCCCGTGACAGATCGCAAAGCGGGTATCATCACCGTGACAACCAGTACTTGTACGACAGAGATTGCGATCGCTAGTGACCACCATCTTGTAGCCGGCAATGGAGCTCCACCGAATGTATGTAATGACTCGGTAGGGGTTGCAAGATACCTGCAAACTCCAACCAAAAGAAGGACACACAGTGCTTCGATCCCCACGAAGACAGCCATCCCGAAGGCCACGCGCATTCCGCTTGTTTGGTTCGCCAAGTAGAGCATATGAGCAATCGCGGGGGAGATCGCCAGAGCCACCGTGTAGAAGTATTCGCCCACCGATACGAAGGTTGATGTGCTGGGGAGCACGTAAAGGAAAAACGACTGGTGCAGCTTCTCTTCCAGGTTGCTGAGTGCTCGGACCACCATCTCAATGGACCGGAGGATGTCACGACTCTGGAGTCGACGGCCATTGGAGCCCGGCGTCTTCGTCAACGACAGCGTGATGCTGTCCACATTGTAGCTAATGAAGTTAGCGTGGGGCCCAGACGGGCCTGATGCCAGCGTCGCCATAAAATGCAGCATTCCCTTGAGGCTTTTCAGGTAGTTTCGCGCTCCTTGCTTGTACTCCTCGGGCGTGTACTTCTCGTTCAAGTCCGTGGTAAACGCCAAAGCAGACGTAATGTAATCTTCGCCCGTGTGCTCGCGGAGTTGTTCCGCATCAGCGCGATCCAGAAGCGTAGGAATCTGATGCGTGCGGAGAGCACGCACCGCCGTGTTAACCAAGTCGAGGTTCGGCAGCTGGCCATTCATGCCGGCAGTGTAAATGCCAATCGAGTCCACCTGACGCGAGTCGTACATCGTTTCTACGTTGACCGCTGCGCGAATGACACCAGCACGCATCGGAAGAACACCTTGCAACCCACTTTCCACGGGATCCAAGTGATACGCCATCAACCAGGCTTCTGTGCCCGCAGCATATCCGTCGCTGCCGTCCAGAAGACCATCTACAGGACATCCCAACGAAGGAGCAGTTAGCTATCAAGAACTTAACCTCATCAAAGCACGGGTCTTACCGTCAGCAGCCAGAAGAATCACGTCTTTCGCCAGCCACTTGGCCCTAGCTAGATACTTGAGCATTGCCAAGCCCAGAGCCAAGCCAGAGTATTCGCCACTGTCGGCACCCACGTTACGGTAGTGCGTGACCAGCACAATTGCTTCCTATGCAGGACATCACAACGTTTGCGTCACCACTTGATCCAGCCAAGCCAGAGCTTAAACACTGCCCCTTACCTTCCCGTCCGCCAGCGGTGAGGCTCTCAGTATGCCATACACGTTCGTGCGTGGTGCAGCTGCCTCGTTCGTCTGGAACGCTTGACTGTAGGCTTCCACGCGGTCCAGCCCACGCAGTTGTGAGTCAATCCAGTCCACAACCTGCGAGCAGTTGTCTCCACAGCCACCGGGTGAGAGCTCTGGTAGTGCCAGCAGACTGTTGTGGAATCCTCGAGCTGAATGGGCCTCTTGGTGACTAGCCCGGGCCTCCATGAGGTCGATCAGCAGCGCGTTCTCCGACATGTACGTGCCGCGGCACTTCAACTCTCCTGAAAAGGCACAGAAACAGTGTTTTAGCGTTCTTACAGGGGTTTCCACCGCAGTAGCTGAGCTGTACCGGTAGTGACTGTAGCTGCGGGATGCAGCAGCAGCCAAATGAGCCCTAGGATGTACGTCCCCCAGCTGGAAATCACGTAAAAGACGCAGGTTCAGGATCAGGATTGCAGTGGTAAACCAGTAATTCCGTTAATACGGGAAAGTTGGAGGTGAAAGTAGGGTGGGAAGAAAGAGAAGAGAGTGGAGAGTGCGCGTACCATAAGGAGAGGCAGCGAGACGCCACGTAGCCGCGGAGACGCAGCAGCGCGCGTCGCGCCTTGGACGGCGGCTTGGGCTTGGCGGCGCTCATACTGTTGTGGATCGAGATAATTACGATTGAAATTGACAGTAGGTGGACCACACCAATCAGAGTGCTGGTCCTAAACGTTAATATCTCGCTAGCCACTTTGAATATTACAGTAGCTCCTCACTTTTTGACAGTCACGACGGGCGCGCGCGATGGCAACTTTGAGCGACTACGAGGCCAAGCGCCTGCGCCGCATGGAGGAGAACAAGCGGATGCTGCAGTCTTTAGCCTTGCCTACGTTGCACCGCCCAGTTGCTCGCTCTCCGAGTCCCAAACTTCCAGTTGAGACGTCGGAGCCCGTGCGGAGGTCGGGACGAGTGCAGACTTTGAAGCAAAAGCGCCGATCACTGGCGGAGGTGGAGCGAGAGGCTCAGGAGTTTCAGGAGCAGCGACTTGCGCTGATCGAGTTCGAGAGAAAGAAGAAGCAGAAGGAAAATACGCAGAAAAAGAGACAGGAACGAGTAGCTCAGGCCAGGACGGAGAAGAACTGGGAGCGGCACAAGCAGCAGCACCGGAACAAGCAGTTGCGAGCGATAGAGAAGTTGGAGAAGAAGAAAGAGCAGGAGCTCAAGAAGATGGTGGCTCTGCATCCGCCGCTGATTGACCTGCCCTTTGTGTATGCGTGTCAATTGGAGAGCACGACGAGAGGACCAAACGAGAGCGCCAAGCGGCTGGATGTCGAACTGGACGCTTTCCATGAGGTGTGTTTGGGAAAGCAGTTGCTGCCAGAAGGCAAGAGGGCGGCGATGCAGGCTCTGTGTCCGACCAACGGGGTGCTGTTTCCTGCGCTAAGTGGCATTCAGCTCTGGAGGAACGCGATGGTGCTGTTCGTAAAAGACGGAGACTATAAGACGCTGTTTCATCAGGATGAAGTGGACGGACGACGAGTTGTCTACTTTGAGTGGCTGGCGCGGCGGGCTCGCCAAAGTGTGTTGCCGTCAACAGCGCTGCGACTGTGTCACGTGCAGAAAGGAGACGAGCGATTGCGTATCGACGAGTCCTATTACGACAACCAAGAGGCAGGAGAACGCGTACATGAACCGTTGCCCCTATTCCTCCAGCATTCGAAGGTACGCTTTGATCTGCCTTCTTCAGAGTTAGATGAACCGCATCACTGAAGTATTCGAGCTAATATCTCAACGTTTGGTGCCAGTAGGGTCCGTATATCTACTGCGGACGGCTAGGTTATCTCGGCCACCGCTCGTCAGATCCACTCGAGTTCCGTTGGCAACTACTCGACGTCGATTCGTTCGACTGGGAGAAGGTGTATCGAGCATTGACGACATTCACCGTTCCCAATAGTTCTAACGATGCTGCCATAACAATCTCAGCATGAAAAGTTGGTACCTTGGTGGCCGAAAGCACACTCTCAACCAAGTGGCTTGCGTCAGATTCCCTTTGAGAGCGACACCTGAGTACTCTAGTACGTTTCTACTGAGGGATTGAATACTGCACAAGAGTGGCGTTAACCATTGATTCTGCGGTGAGGGCTGCAGTATCGTGCAGCTGTCGTGAGATCTTTACTCGGGCGCAGAAGTGGCCGTGTTCCGCTGGAGACGACCGCTTCGCTTCTAAAATCGGGTGGAGGATCGTGTCCAGGTACTTGCGAGGCAAGCGCGCCGAATTGGACAAGATTTAATTGATGCAAACGTGCAGCTGGAACGCAGCAGTCGGGGTGCTATTTAATATCCTTTTAGGAGCAAGGAATGCGTTGACATTCTCAAGGCTCCTTTTCATTCTCTCAATTTCTCCAAGAAATGATGAAATGATCGCTATTGAAACTACAAAATGCATTAGTACGAAGAACACCACTTTCACAAATACGTGACGAAGTTGATCAAAGGAGCTGCGTAGGTAGCATTTTCTCTCTTCGTGCCACAGCATCGCGGTCTTGCGTTGCTTGCAAGACGCCTCCCGTGGTCATGATGGACGACTGGAACACGTACAGTGCTGCCGAAGGGCAGTGCAGCAGCTGCAGTAGAGTTGACACGAGGTCCACACGCGTCTCAAAGGCCAAGATTTGGCCGTGCGTATCGAAGTTGAGCACCAACTGCAACGGCAAGCAGGCTCGTTGACCCACGAGAGTGTGGACGATAGCTCGCTCCGTTTCGTTCCGCAGGGATTTTGAGAAGAGCGACGGATAGAGATACTTGAACGAGTCCTGCGTGAAGGTGAAGCGTATCTCCGCGAAGGCTTGCACGCTCACAATGCCACCGCTGACCTTGCCATTGTCCACGAGTCTCATCTGGTGCAGTTTGACCTGGAAATCGTGGTGGAAGATCGTGTACTTTTCCCACTGGTCCATGAAGTACTGGAGACCTTGGAACTCGCGGCAGAAGACATCCGACCGAAAAACACTAGCCACAAAGCGATCTGTGGTTGCATTTCGCTCTCCACTCGTGGAAGCGTAGCCGTGTGCGAACTGCGCGAAGTACTCACGAGTGAGGTCGAGCGCTACAGCAGAACTGTTGGTGCGCCACAGAAGCCTCGCTGAGTCCCTCAACAGCGTCGAGCGCTCCAAAGCAGCAATTTGCGCCTGCAACGAGCGAATGGAGTCGTGCAGCGTCTCGTCTTCGGGCTCAGTATGTGCGTTTACTGCGTTCATGGCGGCTCGCTGTCGACGTCGGAGCGCGCAGTTCCGGGATAGAGGTTTGTGACGACGACGGTCCCTTGCTGCATGAAAAGGGTGGCGCTGAATTGAACGCAGCGTCACCATGCGAGCAAAGCGCTTGGCAAGGCAGTTCCCGTCGGCGCTTCTCCTGTCTTCGAGCCCAGCTTCCGATCGAAGCAGTGATCCTTGCACGAGAGTCAGCATGCGGTCCAGACGAAGAATGGCGCCATGTTCATTGCGCTCTCTCCACGTGCCGCCCAGAAACGTTCACAACATCTTTAACCCAAACTTGACGTCGGCTCTTTGCGGTCTCCACTGCAACTGCAGGTCACCAGGATGTCTGTCGACAGACTAGGAGGAACCTTAGTGGGAATCGACGAGCTGCTTGAATAGCCTGCCCGATTTCTCGTCCTTGCTACTGCTGGGCTACATGCGTCTAAATACCGCGAGCAATAGCAAGATAGCACAAGGCAAGTGTACATTCAAGCTCAGTTTGGCGGCCGTTCACTTCAACGTGTCCACACCCGTCCATTCGCACACTGCTTTGTTGCCCACTGCGCCAAACATGGTGCCAACACGGTCCGGTTCGGGCCACAAAGATACCGAGGAGGTCTTGCTTTGTTGCTCACTGCGCCGCGATCGAGCAGCTCGCCCCACACGCCAACGAATGGCGACTATCAATCGTAATTTATCAGGACGCCCTGCGCCTTGCAGCCGCGTGTTGTAGGATTTAGCCGGTTGACCACGCTGTGCTCTGCAGAATGCCTGGCACACGGATGGCGACGAACTGGTTGAAGTATCTTGAGCACAAAACAGTCCTGGACAGTCAATTCTTGATGTCGACTTTGAACGAGCTGCCGTTCCGATGTTGATTTCCAACTTGGCCAACACCGCAAATTCATCCGGTATCCTTCAGGATAGCTCGATACTTCTTTGTGATCGTGCTTCTTGCTAGTTTCCACAGCTTTCCGTTTGCTTTCTGACTGTTCGGCAGCTTGTTGCAGCAGCGTAAGCATCATCCGCGTGAATTCCAGCTGCGTTGAATCGAAGAGCTCCAGCGTTGCTTCCGCACCAGCAGTGGGTATTCTCGCTCCATCCCGGCTTGAAGCTGCGGGTACAGGAAGCACGAGCGCGTGAGGAAGGACACGAGTTCTCTCCACGCACACACGAACCAGCTGAAAACGCCCATGGCGATCACCACCGAGGCCAGCAGAAGACCGTAGCCCACGCTATGAGCCGAGCCTGGGCTGAAGCTTGTCCCTGCATCGCTTGAAATGTGCTCAAAACCTCGTCTAGAAAAGCGATTTTTGTGCATATCCATGTCTTAGTTCACTTTTCATGAAGTTGCACTAGCACGTTGAAGTGGATAAGTTGCTCGCAATCCATTAAGCGCAACTCATCAACGTCTTCATTCAGATCTCCACGGCAACATGGCGGATCCTCCTCTTCCTCTGCTCGCGGGGGTCACACTAGCGCTCTCACCCGAGCTCCTAGCCATCCCCCACATCCCCCAGCTCGTCAACATCTTTCTACTTCCCTCTACCATCGATGCCGCCGTCTACAACGACCTGCAACGCGCCATTCGAGTCTTCGGAACTTTTCACACTTGGACCGTCGGCGCAATGGACGGCGCTGCTGCCCTGGGACGTCTCGACATCCTCAAGTGGCTTCGTGCCAACAGAATGGAAGGCTGCTCCGCTCAAGCTTTTAATCTGGCAGCAGCTAACAACCACTTGGAGGTCTTCTACTGGCTCTGCGAATGGTATCGAGGTCGTTGCAGACTCACAGAAGCATTAGTGGCGGGGGCAGCAGGGGGTCACCTTCAAGTAGTGAAGTTTCTTTGGCGATGGAGAGCGTACCGGAATGGCGAGGTTGTCCTCGAAGCAGCAGCAGCTAATGGCCATCTGGAGGTGGTGAGATACCTTTTGCCGCAGCACAGCACCCACGCCATTGGCCAAAGAGCTCTTGCTACTGCTGCGGAGAACAACCACGTCGATGTGGTGAGACTGCTGTTGGAACGCTCTCGCCGGTCAACTATTACGGATCACTTCCGACTTTCCGCCGTGGAGAAAGCGGCTGCGGCGGGGCATCTGGAGATTGTTTCCTTGCTGGTGGAACGCTGGGAGGTTAGTAGTGACGATGTGATGGGCGTAAACCATGCGCTCGAAAAAGCTATGAAGAAAGGTGACGTTCAAATGGCCAAGTTGCTGCTTCCAAAATGTGACAGCCGAGGAGCCATCAAAGTTCTCCCTGATGCGATCGCAGCCCGGTATACTGAGCTGGCGAGATTGCTTTTGCCGATCTGCAACTCGAAAGGAATGGGGCTCGCAGTGAGAGCCGCCGCAACTTCGAACCAGATAGAGCTGGTTGAGCACACGCTCGCAAAGTGCACCTCGGATGGAATAGTGCCTGCCACGGAAATGGTTGCTGTGCAGGAGGGGTTCCTTGTGGCTGTGGACAAGGGCTACATCGAAGTGGTCAAGAGGATGGTAGAAAGCTGTGTTGAATACGTTCATGATGCCTTTCTGCGTGCGGTGGCACAGTCCCGTCCAGCGATGGCAACGATTTTGCTGGCAGAATGCAACGCTAGATATTTACACTATGTGAACCACGCGGGGCTCATAACCGCAGCAACAAGAGGAAACGTCGAGATGACGCGGCTAATTGCGACGAAATCAGACAGCTTCACTGTTGGTGGTGCTTTGGATCAGCTTGGAACTGAAATCCACCCCGATGTATTGAAGTTGCTAGCGGAAAACAGTTCCCATGAATACCTAGTGGAAGCTTTAGTCCGTGGGGCGCTGGATGGCCACACTGAAGGAGTGCAGATACTACTCGAAGCGTGCGGTCCAGAAGTCGCTCTTGATGCCTTGCCTTCAATCGCTCCAACTGGGAATATTGAGATCGTCAAGATTGTGTTGAAGAAATGTGATATTTCTTCTGGCTCGGAATTCAAGGCGGTTACCACTTGTGGGGCTGCCGGACTTGCATAATTGCTGCTCGACACGCTGGTATGCATGGCATATCGTATCATGGTAATTCCGGTAGCAAAGAGGGTCAGCTGAACGTAGTCAAGCTCCTAACAGGCTGGTTGTGGATCAACGAAGCAGGGGCGAGTTGACAGTAATCATGCCGGAAGGTAGATGCCCCGATTTGGCAGATGAAAGTAAAAATTCCTTGTACTCTTTGTGTCGTTAGAGCGATTTCTTGAGACGCAGCTGCTGGTCCCGAGGTGATGATACAAACTTTGAGGAGCTTGTTAGTTTCGTCGCGGTCCTAAGACTGGCAACCAAATCCTTCTCTTACCTGAGACCGCGCTGATATCATGTCATTTGGAAATCGTTGCCATGTGTATCCTTCCTTACACAGAGATACGAATTCGACTGTTCGAGGTAGGTATAGATTCACGAAGTTCAAAGCAGGAAACCATAAATAAGAGAAGATGTCGACAAGCATTGCTGGAGACCACACCAACGGGATAAAATCCCCCCTGAAGCTCGATCGAATTCATTGGGACCCGCCACTCGCATTTGCTGCTTCGACAGGCATGAAATAGATCACACTAATCACAACAGCCCCTCGAAGTATCTTCAAAACAACCAAGATATTTTTCCATAACTACGTAAATATATTTTTGCTATCATAACGTTCATGAATGCAGGCAAGTATTCCAGCTCCATACAAGCTTGTGGCCCACCCACTGGTGTCAACGGCTAGTATTATCCTCCTTCCCGCTTGAGTTGCAGCGCTATTCATTGAACTTGCTTTGATCACTCCAATCTTGCCCTCTTGGTGTCCGGTAATGACACTGCTCCAGTATCACTCTCCCTCTTCACTGTCGCTTTCGGTGTGGGACGCCAGTCGCGAATAAGCTCAGCGATATGCTGATGATCTCCTTTGACGGCTTTCTTGAGTGCCAACGCCCGAGTACTCGAGTCGCTTTTCTCCAGCAGCATTTTCACGATGTCGATATGACCATTCCGAGCTGCTAGTGCGATTCCAGTACTTGACCAATAGAAATTCACAGTGAGCTCCACTAGTCCGGTGATACCTCTTCCGGCAGCATCACAGAAGATGAGAAGCGTTGTATCATAGTCGCACCACCTCATTAGTGCAATGGCAGTCAGGAACTTGCCCGCCGATGCAACTTTGATCACAGCGTGACGGATTGCTGCATCGTTTGCGTACTCGTAAAGAATGCTTAGCTTCTCAGTATGATGATGCAACGCAGCATCGGCCACAGCGAGGCCTATACTGTTCTGTCCGCTCTTTTGAGCCAGCACCTTCACCGCTTCGTTCGTAGTAACCTTTGTCAGGAAACCACCAGCCCTCGACTTGGTGAGATTTCTCACAAGAAGCTCCAGCATCTCGATATCGTTATCAGCAAGAACCTTTTCAATTAAATGGTCGGAAGTCACCACCAGCCCTCTTGAATTGGACACGTCGAGTATGAGCCCCACTGCTTCGGTGTGATGATGCATCACGGCTTGATCGAGCGCATAGAATGCTGCTGAAGTCAGCCTTTTCACACATCGATCGGCTAGCAGCTTCACAATGCCGCACCTCCCATGTTTCGCAGCAGAAATAAAACTGTGACGAATCGGTTCGCCGCCAGGCCACGACAACGCTTCGTCCGCTGCACACTTCGCCAGTAACACCTCCAGCAACTCACTCTGGTCCTTGTCTGCCGCAGCTTGCACTGCGAACGCCATTTCACTGGGATCGCATTCTCGCATTAAGAACTCCACTGCTTCCGTAGAGCCCCATGTTACCGCAGCTGCCAGCGCTTGGCCAGTTCCGTGCGGGTCACTCCGTGGCAGCAACGCAAGTACCGAGTTCATTTGTCCTGCCTCGGCAGCCTTCTCCAACGCAGCATTCGTGTACAGTGTATTGTTGCCAACATGGTCCGACAACAGGACAATAACATCGACGTGTCCCGCCACAGCCGCAGTAAGAAGAGCCGGCCGACAGATCTCAAAGTCGGTAGTACTGTGCTCGAGTAGCGTTTGAACGATCGCCGTTAGCCCATGCTTAGCTGCCGCAGTCAATGCTCGCATGCCGAAATAGTGACCTTCAGTCCTCACGAGGTGCTCCACCATCTCCAGCTGCCCATTGGCAGCAGCCGCTTCTAGGATCACTTCTGGATCTACACGAAGGTATCGTGACCGGAGGGACTTGAACATTCCAATATTCCCAACGCCAGCGACGGCCACTAACATCTCCGCCGGGTTGCATTGGTGACTGTACTTCTCGTACAGCCAAAGCAACACGTCGAGGCGGTTGTTGGCTGCCGCTTTAGTGAAAGCTTGCGAGGAACACCCCTCGGTTCTGTTGTCATGGAGCCAGTCGAGGAGCTCGAGGTTTCCCCGCACGGCAGCACCGTCCATTGCCCCCACGGTCCAGGGACGAGAAGCCTCGAAGACTCGGATCACGCGCTGGAGATCGTTGGACACGGCGGCGTCGACGGTGGGGGGTAGGAGGAGGTCGTTGATCAGCTGGGCGATGTGGGAGACGGCCTGGACGGGGGACGGGAGTGCCAGCGCCACAGCGGTGAGCAGCGGGGGCGCATGGAGGGTGGCCATGTTGAACCGAAATGGTGGAAGGATGCCTCAATCACACCCGACTTTTCGCCAATCAGAACCGAAATCGGATGAAAATCACAAGAATTGTTGTTTGATTTGATGTGCAACTTTTGGCGCACGGATCAAAAGCAATAAAGCAGAATGATCATCAACGAAAGCTATACAGCGGCACCATCCCGAAATGTTCGCTAGAAACACCGTAACTGTCACGTGCTGCCCTTACACGATGCTCGAAGTCGCACAGGAAAGCGCCAAGACGCGTCACCTTTGCGTCCACGCACTGTACAGTGCATGTACTACATGTAGTACTAGTACTCGTACATCGTGGCGATTCGCAGCCACCGTAGCGCTTCGTTCAAGGATTAGCATGCAAGGACCAACGATTTGAGCACAAATGGATGTTTCACAGACCGCCACCTCATGTAGTTGAAAGCCACTCGGGCGGCCCCTCTGTATTTAACGACCTCACGCTATAACCCTCGTTGCAACTAGTAGAAGCTGTTTATTTCGACTGTATGTACATGCAGCGCTGCCTTGCGTTTTCTGCGACTTCGACATACATGTACCATGCTCTCCATTCAATGGCCCACTGCGCTATGTTTTCTGTTACCTTTGTCCGGAGTGGATCAGCTCGTCATTGCCTGGTCGTGTGCCTGGAGTCCATCTGGGTGAGGGTGTCAGCTTCTTTATCTTGTGCTGAAAGTTGTGAACGTGAACAAGGAAGCCTCGTTGCAACCAAAAGTTTGCCTTGGTTGAGTTATCGTTCAGGCACAACGAAACGAGTTGAACTTTTCGAAATCGTATGG
>JAABLK010000334.1:0-33601 GCA_012295415.1 Phytophthora chlamydospora
AAGGAAGCTCGATAGCCTTTTGATAGATGAGCGAGTGATCGTCTTATACGGCATGTGAGCTTTGGAGCGGGGTGAAAGCAACAGGTAGAAGCTTCGAGCGCCATGGAGTTGGCCCTCCAACCGAAAAACGCCCTCAGAATTGAAAGCTTTCACGCAGTTGAACGATAAACTTGAAGGCCCCACTAACGCAAAAGCAAAATGTCTATTGACTAACAAAACTTCAACTTGTGCAGCAAAAGCCTCCTTACCTCTCTCCATGCCCGGGAATATCTTGCTCAGCTGTCATTCTCTATCTAGAACGCATGACTGGAGCCAGTGCACCACGTCTTCATGGCCTCGCTTCGCCGCGAAGGACAATGCCAGTCTCAATTCGTAGCTCCTGCGGTCGCTCTGCTTGGGGTAGAGCCACTGGACGACCTGGAGATGGCCATATCTAGCGGCGTGGAAGATGGCTCGCTCCCACACTCGATCGTCCACGGGAACGTTCTTCTCGAGCCACTGGAGCATCTCGAGTCGTCCGTTCCTGGCGGCGCCGATCACGGCCAGCGAGGTGCAGACGTCGGCTTGGTTGGCCCAGAGCCACTGCGTGGCCTCCATGTGTCCCCGTGACGCCGTCCAGTCCATCATGTACCAGGTCTTGGTCGTGCCTCGCCTGTCGCTGAGCTCCAGGAACCACCGCAGTACGTCCACGCGGCCGCTTCGAGCCGCTGCCTTGGCCACTTCCTCTCTACATGGGTCGTCGTCCCTCGCAGCTGCATATTCCAAGGCTCGAATCGAGAATCCATGTCGACAAGCTCGTTCCAGAGCCTTCCCTTGCGAGAAAGTGTCCAAATACTGGTCGATCTTCTGCGCTACGTGCGGTAGCGACGCCGGAAGACACTCGCGAGACACCACAAGCGTCGTGGTCATCAGTGGCCACTCGGTACAAGTAACAGAGGGCTGTAGCGGCGATAGCGAGCGTGTGGAGCTTGTGCTGGAGCCAGTCTCCATTGTTGAAGCAGGATCTATTGAGAAGTGGAAAAGACGCGCACCAAGACGCCGTAGAACCGAAATGGCTACATTTTCATTAGCTTTAGCTCGTTCTTCTTCCTCTTCCCGTTCGTGTCATCGGCGTTCACTGAGCCATTGCACCATGGCTTGGTGTCCATTCTCCGTAGCAGTGGAGAGCGCAAGCTTAATAGTGCAGTCGCTGATTCTTTCCGAGTAAGTGGCGAACACCCAGTCGACCACCTCGACGTGGCCGCTGTCTGCTGCAGCTTTGAAGGCGAAGCAGGGCCATTGCAGATCCCCGTCGTCTCGCACACTTTGCAGCAGATACTTGACCACGTCCAGCCTTCCTTGAGCTGCCGCACCGTCGAGTGCCGCCTTGGTGCAGCCTTCACGCCGGTTCGAGTGCAACCACTGAACGACCTCCAGATATCCATTGGTGGCCGCGCCATCCATCGCCCAAGAGCTGCAGCCTTCTTGTCGATTAATACTCAGCCACTGCACAACCTGCAAATGGCCGTTGGCTGCGGCAAAGTCCATGGCGTAGTTCGCGCACACATCTTCTCGGTTTGAGTGCAGCCACTTGACCAGCTCCAGGTGGCCGTGACTCGCTGCCCAGCTCATGGCTCGGCCAGCGTAGCAGCCATCCACGTGCTCGTGTAGCCATTGCACGACGTTGAGGTGCCCGTTCTTAGCAGCCTCGTCCATCGGACTGAAGTTGTAGTCGCTCCACACCTTGTTCTTGCATTGACTGCCGTCGTCGTGCGCCTTGATCCACTTCAACACGTGCACGTGGCCCGAGGCTGCAGCATGGCGTACCATCTGCTGCGTCAGAGGTGCCGGGTCTCGCTGGTGCAGATACGACAGTTCTCGCTCGCTGTCTCCGCGTCTGCAGGCGGCTGCGAAGACTCCGCTACGGCTCAAATTGTCGAGAAAGTCGCCAAGTCTTCTCGTCACGTGGGGAAGCGATGCTGAGAGACACTCGCGCGTCACCAGCTCGGCCGACAAGAGCAGCGGCCACGCGGGACTTGCGGCCATGGGTGTGGTAGATCTTGGACTGCCAGCACAGCGGATGGTGCCGGTCAGTCGGGGATAGGGCCATATCGGCTGGTGGCAGTTGAAGCTGGTGTCCGATATAGTGAATGTGCAAACGTATAGGAAATAATTGCAGTGGGATATAACAAATTTGTCCGTTAAACGGTGGTGTAACGATCGGCTCTGACGCAGGACGCTTGCCTGTGAAGGGCAACCCACGCTCTAGAGTTGAATCACATCCTAGACCGGCTCGATGGAGTGCTGGAAAGCCAACGAGCTACCGGTAGCGTCATGTTGTGGGGCAAAAACCACCATCGTCAAGCATGTCCTGCGAGATTGCCGAGCTCCTCGTGCCATTAACACAACAATGTTATAGGCGATAATAGACTGCCGTCAGTTCTTCCGGGCGTGAATCTGTTGATCATACAGTAGACTGCTGCAGCTCGTTGCCGTAAAGAGGCATGACCTCGCCTATGAAATAAAAACGGAAGCCGACGAAGCAGCCTTACTTTGCTATCGAGATTTCGACAGAATTGTGTTGAGATTGCCTTGATGCTCTGCTTTTGCAGGAGCACGGGTCGGTGCTGTTGCTGTCGCTTTGTCGATTCCTATCGAAACAGGTACAAATGATGCATTTAGGGACATCAAACACCACACGAAGAAGATAGGTCAAGGCAACCAAGGAAATTAACATTTCGTTGCGTTGGCTTTAACGTCGAACTTATAAAACGCCGAAAGTGATTGCCGCGCAATAAGAGTACAGATAAATATGCGTGAACTCGTCCAGACAATACTCGCTGGTAAATGTTAGCGTGGTCTCACTGATCAGAGCGAACTTTTTCATTGAGAACAACCTGCAAGCAGTTATGCATCGTTCGCGACTTCGATGTTGCTTTTTGCAAGTTTTTGTGCAGCTTCAGGTTATTCGGTTAAGAACGACTTTGGGCAGGCAAACTCAAAACTATCGACCCTGATGGGACTCGAACCCACAACCCCCTGATTAGAAGTCAGATGCGCTATCCATTGCGCCACAGGGTCATCTTGCTACTCGAGTTTTCCTGTCGTACCAAAGCCTACTACCGCCCAAGCGCGTAAAAACGACTTTTCCTGTTTCCGTGCATCCAGTGCAATTATTGCTCTGCAATTGGGCACTCAAGAGAATAAATGTAAGTGAAGTCGTCTATTTATCTGTACCGCTGGCTACCAGCGAGTGTTCGAAGTCGTGGTATCTGCTAGTACGGTAGGTTCACTCGACGCCGTCCGTCTGTCGGAATCGCTTGAGGATGCCCATAAAGAAGGCCTTGCGGTTATTCACACGTTCGCTGACGCATCGGTTGTACTCGTCCAGCGCCTTCTTGGCCGTCTCGTAGTCGAACCACGAAAGGAAGTCGATCATGCGGTCGTCCACGTCGTCCTTCTGCAGCTTGTACTCGTGTCCATCGATGTGTTTCTGGATCAGCGCCTTGGTCTTCTCCACCTGCACGTTGCTCTGCTTCTTGCGGAGCAGGTCGATCTTGTTGCGGCGGTTCTCCGACTTGTTGCCGCCCCCGCTTGCCGTAAGCTCAACATTGATACGGCGGCCCTGCAGCAGTGTGTGGTGGCGAGAGAGAGCGGCGCCCAGAGCCTTGCTGTCCTTCACCTCGATGAAAGCCGTGCCTTTGAATCTCTTGGTCTTCTTGTCCGTCAGCATGCGCAGCTTAATATCGCCCGCCTCAGCGAAGTGCTTACGGACCATCGCCTCCGTGGCGCGGTACGGCAGCTGCCCCACAAACAGCGTGAGGTGAATGCTCTTGCCGTTGGCGGGCTTGCCATCCTCGCCTTCCTGCTCCGTTTTCCTCTTCTTCTGCTTCTTTTGCATCGGTTTCTTCTCCTCCACACCTTCAACCTTCCGCTTGGCCTGACGCTTGAGCAGCCGCCGCTGCTGCGCGTTGAGCTTCTCGTCGTCGCCAGTGTTCGTCACGTCAGCTGTGGCAGTTGCAGCCACTTCGCTCGGAGCATTTTTCTCGGTCTCAACTTCAGCTTTCTGCTTTGCCAGTCGCGCCAGACGTCGACGCTCCTTGGTGTTAAGTTGCTCGCCGTCTGCTGGAGTTGCAGCGGCAGGAGCCGTCGACTTCTGCTCCTTCAATTCCTGCTTGACGGGTTCGGCCACAGGCTGCGTTTCCTCCTTGACAGCCTTCGTCCCTTCTGCAACTGCCGATGCTTCCTCCTCCTGCTGCTGTTGCTGCTTGCGCAGCAGCTTGCGGCGCTGCTTGGCGTTGAGCGTCGGCGTTGCGTCCATCTCGATGAGCTTGATGAGCTTTGTGCGAATGGCTGGCTGAGCCGGAGTTATGTAGTGATTGTGTAACACTTGCGTAAATATTATGTAAACGTTGTGTATGGATTGTGGACTGGTTGCACTGGTAGAAAGTAGCGGACGCAGAGTTGGAAGCAATACGAATTTGGCTTCCGGTCCGAGAACACTTCATGCACACCAATACACAAGTTTTTTTTTTCACGGGCGAAAGCTTCTCGCTCAATGCATTTTCACAGCACATCATTTTAGCCTAACTCCAAGTTACTCCAAACGGCATGACGTTCTTCCCCGCTTCATCACTAAATTGTATCCTTTGAGTGGCACTAGATTCGTTTGCAAGCATGTATCGCTGCATTGGTTGAACGCCAGGCATATTACCCGAAGCATTCCAGCTGACGCTGTCGTGGTGCGCGTTTTGATTAGCTACGCGAGAGTCACTCGTGTTCAGCCAAGACACCAATCAACGCTCGACTGTACCTGCAACCGCGATTTATCATGGGATAAGATTCGTCGACGTGTGTAGATCAGATACAGGCACATTCCTCAATTGGAAGTGTCTTGCACAAGTGCTCCACCATCCACTCGCATCATGCTCCAGTGTGCTACAACTCCGACCTCGCTAGACAACGCCAACGGAACGGCCGCCAAACTCGAAGAGTACCGTGCGCGCCAATGCCACAGAAGTCGCAAAACCAAGCAAAATTGGAGTGTCAGTGCTCAAGCCGAAAGTCTTGACGTTGAAGACGGCCGCACTCGCAAAATCCCAGCAAAGTGGCGCCAAAACCAGCAAAGCCGTTCGGGCGTCGACGATGGACACTGGCCCAAGGCGGCTGGCACGGAGATGCATATCGGCTACAACGCCTTCGACTTCTCATCATGCCCAGAAGCTTTCGAAGACGTCGGTGAACCAGAGGAAATTGCAGCTCCGTGCAACCAGCACCAGAAAATGTCACGCGTGGAGATAGAGGTAACCTCCATGGGCTTCAATAGCGCAAGTATGTGGGGATCGTCGGTACCTGGGACCTCAGGTGGTTCCACGCAGTACGCGGTTCCAGACCAAAACGGAATGCGCAGGCTTCCACTGCACCACACCAGCTATGATGATCGATGTCGAGCTCTTTTCTATTAGCAGTCGTCCGTAAGTTGGCTTTGATAAACTACCGATAAACAAGAAGGAGCAAGGTTTATTATCTCCGAATTGGTTCATCACACGTCCTCTAATTGGAGATGATCAACGGAAGTTTTGAGCACTTCAAGAAAAGAGAAGATTGAGCCTTTGTCGCGCTAAACTCTGGCTCATACTTCTCGAAAATAAGCGACAACGCACTTCAGTCGACTGTAGCCAAACGTACAGCTTGAAAATGAGGATCAGGAACTCGCCTGCAGGACTGCAATGACGAAGAAGGATACAAGACTGGAAGTTGCAGACAAAAAGTTGTTGATCTATTGAGCGAGCGCCAGTCCTGCATTGCTAGCTGCGCGCTGCCACCATTACGGCTACAGTTAATGCGGTCGCTTAGCCACCCGCTGCCTTCTGGGCGCGGTAGGCGGCATCCTTGCCCTCTGCACGGTACTTGGCCTTCTTCTCCGCCTTGTGCGCGCCTTCGAACTGTTTCTCCTCGCGCTGCTTGCGCTTGAGGTTGTCGGCGTTGCGCTTGCTCTGTCGTTCCTTACGAGTGGCCTCACGGTCACGACGCACCGTGTTCACGCGCAGCATGAAGCCGTACTTCTTCTTCTCCTCGGGCTCCAGCACCACGGCACGGCTGGACAAGTAGCCCTTGCCGGCCTTCTTCTTGTCTTCCTTGGGCTTGCTAGCGAATGGCAGGTTGGCCTGCAGCTTCTTAGGCACCTTCAGAGCCGAGAACTTGCGCTCCTTGCGCACGATGGGCTTGTACAGCGAGTCCGGGTTGACCGGCACCGCCAGCTTCTGCTCCTTACGGAGTTCGTACGTGGTCTTCATGAGTCCAAGAGCGCTCTTCTTGCCGCCCTTGACGTTCGTGAGCAGAGACGTCACCGGGTTGTACAGTTGCTTGGGCTCGACGGGCACCCACGTACGGCAGAAGACCAGGTCGCTCTTGAGGATCTTGTCCTCGAACGTGGCTCGGAAGTCGCCCTTCTCGCCACGAAGCGCCTTCTTGATGCGACCACGCACGCCACTCACCGTGCGGACGCTCGCGCCCTCGAACTTGGCGACTTCCAGCTCCGTGTTGAACATGCCCTTGATGAAGGCCGTGTTCTTGTGGATCTTGCTCGGCGTTCCGATCAGCTTGAGCTTCTTGACAACGTTAAACTTGTGATCCAGCTCAAGCACCACACCGGTACCGCTGACACGGAAGCCTTCGGCGTTGTTGGACAGCGTCTGGAAGGCCAGCACGCCCGTGTTGGGAGGGCACATGGGGCCGAAGATGGTGGCGTGGCAATGCATGTGCTCGGGCGTGTACTTGAGGTACCGATGACGCTCGTTCGTGTCCTCAATCGAGTACATGGGGAGACTCTGGAACCTTCGCCAACCGATGGAGAAGACCAGCGGGTCGTTGGTCTTGAGGATCTTCCGGTGCCAACGGTGTTTCTTGAAGCGCATGCGGACGAGGCCCAGCGTGTCCTCCATGTTCGGCAAGCCGCCGATAATGATGGGTTTCTTCGCGTCGTAGTAGCGCACGAACTCAGCGGGGACACCGGAAAACTCGATGCGCACGTAGAGACCGTTGCGGAAGCCTTCAAGCTGGAGACGCATGTCCTCGCCTTCTTCGCCGAACTCCTCGGCGTTGCGCTTGGCCTGCTCTTCACGTAGCCGCTTGGCTTCCACCATCACCTCCGTCATCTCCTCGTCCTCGTCGTCCTTGCTCTTCTTCTGGCCTCCAATCTCCACGTCGTCGTCATCCTCGACCGTCTTCTTCGATGATTTCTGCGCGCGGATACGCTCACGGATCTGCTCGTCGGTCTCCTCCTGGTCCTCCGCTTCCTCCTCCTCACTGGCGTCGCTGTCGGCTGCGTTGTGGACCTCTCCCGTCTCCAGGTCTTCGAACGAGCCGTCCATCTCTTCGTCGTTAAGCGGGTCGGCGTTTTCGTCCTCACCGTCCACCTCGTCCTCGTCGTCGCTGCTCTTTTTGTTCACACGCTTCCACGAGCCAGTCACGAACCGGTTGCGGATGCCCTCCAGTACATCGGGCATCGTCCAGTCGCTGGCATCGTCGCTGCCCAAGTGCAGACGCGAGCAGTCCAGCGCATTGATCGTGTTGTACTTCTCTGACGCCGACGAAGACACGCCCACAGCGTTCGACTTGCGCTTCAGCGTGAAGAAGCTGTCGTCGTCGTCGTCGCTATCTTCCTGTTGCGCTCGCTTGCCACTCTTGGCATCTTCCTCGTTCTCCAGGTCGCGCTCCGACATGTGCAGCTTCTGACGCTCACCGTACACGAGCTCCATGAGGTTCACGTCGGCCTGCTCGCGCTCCAAGAAGTTGGCCGCCGCACGAGACACCATCTTCTCCTTCCACCGCAGCTGCGACTGCTCTTCCGTGACCTCCTGCTCTTCCTCCTCGCTTTCGTCCTCACTGCTATCATCGTCGTCGTCCGAATCCGAGCCTGCGCCGATCTTCGCAGTCTCATCAGCTTCTTCACTCTCGTCGAACACGGCGCGGCGACGCATTCGGCCGCTGCTGTCGCGCACAATGGCCTCCTTGGGACTTCCGACGTTGGGTGAGCCATCTTCATCGCTGTCATCGTCGCTGTCATCGTCCTCTTCCTCCTCGTCGCTGTCGACTTCGTCGGCGCGGATCGCAGCCGTGTTCTTGAACAGCGACAGACTGGCGCCCTTGAGCCTCTCGTCAAGGCCCACGTCCATCTTCTGCATGCTCTGCACCATCTCGACGCCTTCGCCGCCGCGCCCAATGCGCATGCCGTTCGTCGTCGACCCCTCCGCCGCTTCGGCGTCCTGCTCGTCGGGCATGACGTCGCCAGTGTCCGGGTTTGTGTAGTTGAGCTGGCTCAGGTTAATGTACATGGCATCCTTGTCATACATGATGTTGCCGACGTCCGACATGGGCGCGTACAGAAGCGTGTCCTTCTGCGTCAAGTGCTTCTTCTTAGCGGTGCCGTCCGGGTTCTTCTTGCTCGACGGCACGTTGCACGGGTCCGGCATGGCTGTCACGCTGTCCATGTAGAAGTCGCCGGCGCCTGCGATGTGCATCTTCATGCCAGGCTTCAAGTGCGTGCCACGGAGGTAGCCGTACAGCGTGACGCGGCGGTCCACGAGCGGGTTGCGCTGCACGTCATCGGGCGCCGTCACGTCCTCGAACCGATCCGCAAGCATGTACGGGTGCGAGTTGCGCCACGTGAGCGGGCGGAACTTCATCCTGTTGATGTAGAGCGACAGATTATTGATCTCTCCCTTTGGGTACTTGTTGGCCGAGATGCCGGAGAAGTAGAAGAGCTTGGCACCCTGGTAGATCTCAGTCCAGAAGCGCGCTTTCAGTCTCTTCTTGGTCTTGCGCAGACTCTTGTTCTTCTTAAAGCTGTCCAAATGGGTCAAGATGCCCATGACCTTCGGGAAGCCAGACACCTGAAGGATGTTGAGGAACTCGAACGTCTCCATCTCGAAGCCGAAGCTGGCGTCCACGAGCAGCAGCACCAAGTCCGCAATCTTGGCCAGGTCCAGCATGGCGTTCAGGTCGTTGGGGCACTCGAAGAAGGTGATGCGGCGGTCCTTTCCAGCTACGACCGTCACGGGGCCTTTCACTTCCACCAGGTTGTGGCGCGTGTAGCGTTTAACGAGCGAGCGGATGACAGTGCTCTTTCCACTGCCAGGAGGCCCCATCACCACCACGGAGATAGGCGGAGGCAGCTCCTCGTCGCGGTTTGATTGCGGCACATATTCCTTACGGTGTGCACGGTCCAAATTGCGCTGGATGGTCTTGCGCGCTCGTCCAGCCTTGGCCACGCCGAAAGCCTTGGGGTTCTTGCGCTGCTCGGCCAGCGACGGCTGCTCCTTCTTCTGCTTCTCGAAAGCTTTACGCTTCTGCTTGTTGACTTTGGCTCCAGCCTTGGACTTGCGGTGGCCCTTGCCGGCGGCTCCAGCGAGCGCGTCCATCGTAGCGTTCGCGAGGAATGACACACACTGGAAGGTGGTCCGTAACGGTCGCAACGCTTTGGTTGGCTGGGATGAATATGGTGTAAAATACGTAATACGTGTGACGTACATACGTTGTGTGGTGAACACTGGAAGGAGTGATGGTCTGTTGAAGTGGGAAGGTGCTGCATGTTTGAGGTGGGCTATCTTGATGGCCACGTGAGTGTGCTATTTGTGAGGGTGAGAACGCGCTGCGTGACAGTCAAGAGGAGGTACAGAAGAACTGTGTTGAGGCTGGTTGCGGTGGTACGATGGGCAGCGGCGCGTCGTCGGCCAAGTACGGCCCGGACGGCAACAAGCTGGTGGTGGACACGCTCAAGAAGCTGCCGTTCATGCAGATGATGGACGACCGGCTGCTGCAGGAGCTCGCCAAGTGTTTCCACGTCATGCACTATGCCAAAGGAGCGATCATCAAGAACGACGTGTCGTCGCGCTTCTTCGTGGTGGCCGAGGGCTCCGTGGACATCAGTACACTGCTGCACACACCCAACAGCAAGCAGCTCGTGTCGGAGCTGCTATGTCAGCGCAAGGCCGGCGACTACATCTCGTACGTGGCGCGCGAGCAGCTCGTGGCGCACATGATGGGCGACGACAGAGACGACGCGCCGCGAAGTGCCCAGGGAGCACGCAAGAAGCTCGCGGCGCTGCTCGAGCTCAACCGCACCACCGCCGATCCTTTCGTGGGCTGCACGCTGCTCAAGCTCAACTTTGACAAGTTTACAAAGCTGCGCGCGAGGCTCACGGTGCACGCGGTCGGGATGAAGAACACGGCGCGGTTCTCGGGTGGGAGGAAGGCCAAGAGCGGCATGGGGGCGATGACCGCCCCCGAGAAGCTGCACCTCATGGGGTCCATCGTCGAGTCCGAAGTCGTCAACTACCTCGTGGAGATCCCGTTCCTAGAGAGAGTTGAGATGACACGGCTAGTCATGCTCGCTAACATGTGCTCGTATCTCTACGTGAGACGCGGCGAGTCTGTCTGCGTGGAAGGAGAGATTGGCGATCGCTTCTTTGTCTGCATCAAAGGGACTCTGCAGGCGACGTTGCAGGTCTCGCTCAATGCCGCACAGCCGACGTTTTCAGCGCTGTCGCATGCCGCGAACTTGCAGAAGCGAACTAGCATCGTCGCACTTCAGGAAAACGCCGCTGAAGCGTTTGGCGACAAGAAGATCCAAGCACTGAAGCGCATGGGCACCGGGTCGTACTTTGGAGAAATCTCGCTCGTGTTCAAGGTCCCTCGCGTTTGCAGTATCACTGCTCTGGATGATGCATTGCTGGTGTACGTGGATCGCACAGCCTTCTGCAACTTCTTAAAAGTCGCTCCCGACGCTGCTGTGGTGCTGCTGGAGCACGTGCGGCTCAACTTCCTCGACACGCTCATCAAGCAGGGCTGCGCTTTTCTGAATGCAATTCCTCCTCTCAAGCTTCAGGAGCTCAGCTACATGAGCGAGATCGTGGACTACGACTTCGACACAACGATCATGCGGCGAGGGGACCAGCAAACAGCGTTTTACGTGCTGCTACGTGGAGTTGTGGAGATCGACTACGGCGACACCAGCCAAATTATCGAGGCAGAGGACGAAAATGACGACACAAACGAAAAAGGCAATGGTCTGGTGTTGGTACATCCAGGCGGGTACTTTGGCCAAGAAGCTCTGCTATTGAACTCGAGCTCCGTCGTGAATGTACGGTGTCTGGACCATTGCCTGGCGCTGAAGTTGATGCCTGAGAACTTTCACGAGTTCTTCTCGACGCTTCCGGAGTTGTACGCCGAGTTTTGTATCAAATGCTTGCGCGAGAGAGCACGACCAGAGCACGTGATGCAGCACTACGAAGGACACAAACTGTGGGCTGCAGACTGCGTCTCGCGGCACCGGCATCACGAAGTCGCGCTTTTTGAATACATCGAGGACTTCAAGTGGGAAGCGGACATTTCGGAGGGCCGGATCCACGAGCGAGCGTTGGTGATTTACCTTAAGTTCCTAGCAGATAGCTCTACAACGCCTGTTAATATCTCGCCCGGGACGCTAGCCGCAGTGGAAGACGAGTTGTCGTCGGATAGCGTGGGACGAGATGTGTTTGCTGCTGTCCGTGAGGAAATTCTGGATGCCATGGACGACGAGGCATTTCACAATTTCAAGTTATCGCGCGTTTTCCAAGAGTTTTTGGTCATGATGCACTGCCCCCAGGCCGTGTTCAACTCGCTCACACCAGAGCAGGAGGATATGCTAAGTATGCGCTCTCCCTCGGCTCTTGCTGCCCGGAGATTCACCGTGCAATATGGAAACTACAACGCCAAAAACAGCACCCCAGTTCCCAAGCGAGCTTTCGGGTCGGGCACAACAGGTGGCGGTGGAGACAGGTTCAGGAGAAACTCGGCGACGGTCTTCGCTGTCGCGAATTCAATGGGCACCGTAGACGACATGTTCGCATCGATGGGTGCTTGCTCTCGGCGGAAAACAAAAGGAGGAGGCCCATCCAGGAAGCTTTCGACGTCGTTTGTGTTTTGAATAAACCCGTTGTTAGTATTTAACCAAACACTTGAGTTCATGCTGCCCCCGCACAGTCTTCCCGTTGACATTTATGCTGAAGATATACTTTGAAGTACAACATTTATTTAAAAAAAATGAAAAACGAAATTCCCGTCATCCCAGATTATGGGAATTTGGACATTATTAATGTCGTTCTTCATTCTTCAACATCCAGTTCGATTGAGTCTTCCGCTGGCGGCAAGCGCGTCGTCGTGCGGTTCTCGCGCCTTGCACTGGCATGGAGTATGACCCGAGGGAACGGATGCCCCTCCTCACCGCCGTCGATCTCGTGCTCCAGCACTGGGGGACCCTCCAGCTTCCCCACATCGCCACCGCCGTCAACTCGTACCTGCTGCCGACGATGCTGGACCACGCCGTTCGTCTCGAGCTCCAGCGTGCTCGAGACAAGTTCGTAGATAGCGTTCCGTGCTCTGACAACGCCATGAAAGTGGCCGAGGTCTCGTGGCCGCTCGGTGCGGTCTACTGGCTTCACACGGTGGGAAAATTCGCGTTCTCGAACCCCGACTTAGTGCTACACAGAGCGTCGACAGCCAAAACCGATCACGAAGGTCGGATAGCTCAGTTGGTGGCGGGCCAGTGCTCCCCGCTGCAACTGCACCCGGCGCTTTGTACTGCGCTGAAACACCAGAGATTCAACGTCGCGGCCGCTGTCATCAGGGCCGCAAAACCTCTACGGACCACCGACGATGGGTTGTATTTCTCCACCATGGAGGCCGGCATTAAAACTGCGATCGAATGCCGCTTGTGGGGAAAGGCAAAGCTGCTGGTTCCGTTTGTGCGCGTCGGATCCTGCCCGGATATATTCAGTATGGTCATAAGCGACTACGTGGAGCCCTCGCTTCCCAGAGAATTGGTGACCGCTTTGATAGCAAAGTCCCCCCGTAACGCCAACTACTCCATCCTGCTCGACTACGCCTTCGCTGCGCGACGCATGGACGCGGTAGACTTGGTGCTGGAAAGCGGGGGCGCAGAGCCCGACGAGGCTATCGCGTTTTTGATCAAAAGTGAGCGATGGAACCAAGTCGCCCCCCTTATCGAGAAGCACGGGTGTCGAGCCGCCATCCCCGGAGAGGTGGTGCTGTCGGCGGCTCGGAACGGGGACTGGGGGCACGTGAAGACGATGATGCCCTTCTCGAACGAGAAACTAGACGTTTTGCTTGAGATCGCGGTACGCGAATGCCAGGGGGGGATCATCGGCAGCCTGTGCGCGGCCAAGACGTCGGACGGGAAGCCATACTTCAGCACGGAGAAGATCCGAGCTGTCATGAGTATCGCCGCCGATCGCGGGTGCCAAGTCACGATGGAGCTGGTGTTCCCGTCGTGCTGCAAGTCCCTCATTGCCAGTGCCTGCAGTGATGCGCTTAAAGAGCACAGGATCCGCCGCGCTTGTAGACCCTGTCTCCGATTCGCGATGGACGTGGCCGTCGCCAGCCACGACTTTGAGTTGGCGGAGAAGATTCGCACAAAGGGAGATGTGATGAGAGATGTGACGGATCCGAGAGGCTATCAGTACGCGAAGAAGCTGGTAGCCGCGAAGCACTACCAGAAAGCGTTGGCGCTTGTTGACCGTGGCTTGAATTCAGTGTTTGCCCCTCTGGTTCTCGACCTGATACCCGACTCGGTTCCCGGGAAGAACCGCTTAAACCCCATGCCACGCGAGTACAAGCATGACTATATCGTGGAGATGGCCGCCATCTATGGCGAATGGGACGTACTACTGGAGAGCCTAAACGGATGCAAAGCGCTGTCGACCGTCGAATGTGCGCTGTCGACCGCGTGCAAGAAGAGTCGCTGGGATGTGGCCGAGCGCATTGCGAGCGAATGCCGCCTCGTCAGTCGATCGCGAGTGTTGACCATGCTGAAGAATATCGGCTCCGCCCTGGGCCGTACAACGGAGGCGCAGACGGTGGTCAACAACCTGCAAAAGCAGAAAAGTGGTGGTGGTTCCAGCGTGAAGCGCCAGCGTGTTTCGTCTCGTTAGCCTATAAGACCCTGAACGTGAAGCTCGGTAGGTTTCAATAACGTCGAGGCGAAGTCTCGCGTGCTCCCGCTGCAGACCCGCGACGATATATTTATTCAGTGACGACGAGGACAAGTACATGAACATCCTGTCCTCGCAGGTGGAGATCGACACGGCCATGGCATAAGCTGAGTTTCTCGCCAAGTCGACTCGACTACGACCGTCCACTTCTACTATCCTCGCGGGCTTCAGTTTGAAGTAGCAGTATTTCATTGTCGTTTGAGCAAGATTTTAACATCAAAGTATGAAGAAAATTGAGGCGTGTCTTCTTCTTCTTTCTGGACTTTGCACCTTTCAGTCACCTCACAATTTGCGGCGACCAAGTAGTTAAGAAATTCCCCACATTCGCCAGATGACCTCCTCACCAGCTCTACAGTACATGCACTTTCAAGCTTTGGTCCACTCAGCACGATGCTATCTCACCACTTCAGAGTTAAACTACTGTACAGCTCCTTGAGCAAACAATTTGCCTGCTCCAATTTTTAACGTTTCCGACAGCTACCTCCCCAACTTTTGGTTTCCTACACTGACTGTGAGCCATGGACAGCTTTTGTCGGTAAAATCTTGAGCCCTACATACTTGTATGTTGTACTGCGAGAGTAGCTGCAGTATGGAGTGCATTATTCCGCTCTGCATCTCATAGCAAGGAATATTTTGCTCTACATCTAGTTTGGTATTCAAAACAGTTCGTTTTCTTTGGCCAGACGGAGCAGCCCAACTGCTCCAGTACAAGCAAACGGTTGAAATGGCGCAGGCTCCCGCTCCCCGTCACTCTCGTATCGTTCTACGGTAGCGTTTTGCAGCTTCTTTGAGCGCCTGGTGTGCTTGATGCGTCTCCGGCGCGGCCGGACAGGTGCCTTGACTACCTCACTAGGCTTCGATTCGTCGAGCTTCTGCTTCATCTGAGCTTGCTCCACCGCCGTTTGCTCATCTTCATCCTCGCTTTCATCGCTATCGAAATCAGCGCCATAGCCGTCTGACTCGTTGCCGTGGAGAGCTTCCTTGCGAATCGGTTCCGCAAAGCTGCGCCTTGTGTCCTCAGCATAAACGTCCTCCCAGTCGTCGTCACCGTCGAGGTAGGTCGCTTCATCCGATCCTCCAACGTCACCATGACCCACTTGGCTGTACGATGAGAATGCCTCCGCCTGCTGCTCCAGTTCCAGGAGTTCATCCTCGTCGGATTCATCAGGAACAGCCTCCTCTTCCGCGGATGACTCACAAGGATTTTCTCCATCAGAGCCGTCAGCCTTTGGCGCGGCTACTTTCGATTTCAGCGGGAGACGGCCAAAGTCCTTTTTCCACAGACGTAAGATATGAATGTGGTGGTCGAACAGCTGCTGGAAGTGTTCCTCGGTCGTGGTCAGCTGGCTGAAGTCTCGAGGCAGGCGGCCAAAGACCATCGCAATCACCATGTCCAGCACGTTCATGCCCGTTGTGACGCCGCCCTCTCCGCCTGGGTTGCCAAAAGCGCTATAGCATTCTCTCTCCTCCAGCTCGGGTTCTTTCAGATAGTCATCCAGCAGCGTCATGAGCCGGTTCTCGATATCCTCCAGCTTCCGCAGCATCAAGTACTGGCCCTTCGGCTTGCCTTCTTGGCTCGCCATCTTCTCCAGCTTCTCCCGGAACGAGTCGCGCAGGCGAGTAAGCTACAAAATGCATCACCCATCAGTCCACTACCAAGTGTCAAAACACCAGCCAGCCGCCAGCCCACCTCGTCGATCTCGTCACCGAGCTGCTTCTGCTTCTCTTCATACTGAGCGAACTCCTGCTCGGCCAGCAGCTCCAGCTCCGTGATCACGTCTCTCTTCCAGCGGATGTCGCGCGAGCAGCACCGCAGACAGTCCTTGAGGTACTCGACGCTCTTCCACTTGGACGGGGCCGACAGCACGTGCAGGAACTCGTGCAGCGGCTCCCCATCGATCTCAACAGGGTAGTCCACCATGGCGAAAAAGTCCTCCGGGTAGGCTTCATGCAGCCCGTCCATCATAGCACGCGACGTGCCGTACGTGCAGTGGAAGCACGACTCTATCGGGAAAAAAAATCGACAATTAACCAGTTAGTGAACCGATTTTTCTACAAGAAAAACGAGAAAAAGTCTCCAACTCACTCTGTTCAAAGAGCACCTCGGCGAGCTGCGAAAAATGCTCTTGTACCGTGCTTTTTACCCTCTGGAAGAGCTCCATCATGTCCTCATCGCCCTTCTCCTCCTCTGAAGTGGGAAAGTGATGACGCTGGACTCGTGTGAGGTTCACAATGAGCCGTGGGAAGTCGTCGGGCAGCTCAGGCGTCTCCTGTTCCCAATCTGATTCTGGGTCGGATTCGGTTTTATTGGCTGTGGCTTGAATTGTCGGGGCTTCCCAGTCTTGCTGCTCCCATGAGTCTTCACTGGCGATGCCACTTTTTGATTGCTCCATTGCGGGGGCTGCAGGCCTCGCCACGCGGGTTTTGAGGTACGATGCTGGAAGAGAGAACTTCATGGTCATGGAAGGGTTGGAGATGACGCGCGGTGGCCCCGACGCAAAGCCCGCGGGCCGCTTCAAGACCTCCATGCCCGCGTGCTTAACGTCCATCGAGGCTGGTTGGCGAGCGATAATTTGATGTGGCACTGGTGTGAATGGGGATGAGAAATGGGTTCAAATTATGTAGCCACACTTTTTCACTTCATTTGAAGTGCCTTTCACTTGCCAATTTGCTGCCAATTTGCTCGCATCTCGATGGACTTTGTGGAGACGCAGCATGCCGTGTACTTCTACAGCCAGAAGGATGCAACTTTCAGTTTTCTGAGCAACTTTTACCCGTGCGAGTTCACGGACGCCGAAGGTCGGCGCTTCTTCTCCAGCGAGCAGTACTTCATGAAGAGGAAGCAGGAGTTGTTCGACCCGCAGAACGAGAAGCTGGCTGTGGCCATTTTACGAGCCAAGACGCCGTCCGTGGCTAAGAAACTGGGAAGGCAGGTGAAAAACTACGACGACGCCGTGTGGGGCGAGCACCGCTACGAGGTGATGCTGCAGGCTCTCAAACTCAAATTTGCGTCGGACGAGGCTCTAGCTGCCAAACTCTTGGCCACTGGTGACAAGGCTCTGTATGAGGCGTCCCGGCGTGACGCGGTCTGGGGCATTGGCCTCAGCGTGGCCAACATCGCCAAAATGTTCCGCGAGAGTGAGTCATTCCGTCGCACGGGAGACGTGGAGGAAGAGATCCAGAAGACGTGCTTCGGGACGAATCTGCTGGGCAACGCACTGATGGAGGCTCGCGCGTGGCTGCAGCCGCAAGAGCAGGAATAGTGTCAAACAATTTTAGAAAAGCAGTGCATGACCATAACCCAGAAAGGTAGAATTGGCGTTTTTGCATTATCACCAAAGTGTGTCTACGGCCGGTGCTACGCACTCTAGTTCTTGAAGTGGAACTTGATGCCGCGGTTGACGTACTTCTGGAAATACGCGACGTAGCGGTGGTAGATTGCGATCGCTTTGCCCGTACTGGCGAGCGGGTTCACCTTCAGGTTGTACTTCGCCACGTAAGTGGGCCCCTGACCTTTGATGAACCACAGAGCAAACCATGCGCTCTCTTTCTGCGGTGGCGCGAGCAGCTCCTTGTTGCTCAGCGCTTTCTCCAACTTCGGGATCAGCTTGTTCGCTGCCGCGGTGTTAGGCAGCACCCTCTCCTCATCCTCAGCAGTCTCCTCCTCTTCTGCATCGGTCGTCTTATCGGATCGCAGAAATCTCCTGGTGACCTCCTCAGCAGTGACAGCGTCAGGGATCGTTATCGTGGAAACCGTAGCCGGCTCGGATTCCGTGGCGGCGTTGGCGGTCGCGAGAAAGATGGTCGCAGCGAGCAGAATGACTTGGTGCGCACGCATGGCTGGAGGTCAAGACTCTTCTCTGTGGTTGTGAGTTCTGGGAAGCAAATTGAGAAGTGGCGGTCGACTCTGGCCGTTGTCTGTGTAGTTTTTGGCTGGCGAGGGGCCTTTGACAATGATAACGGTAAGCTGGTGATCACGCTTGGAAGAAAGGGGAGCTGGCAGCTGGCAGGCATCGACAGCCCCGGCTCCAAGGACGGTATCTACCTACCTGTATTATAATACCATGGCACTGCTGCCCGGGAAATGCAAGTCGGCCGGACCTTCATGATGGTGCGTGCTTCACTATCCCATTTTGAATCCCACGTAATTGCATTCGATAACGCGAATTTTGATTACAGGTTGAGCTTGGAATCGGATCACTACAGACCTCCAGGATAGCACTTTGGGCTGGGCTTGCTGGACAGGTCCCGCTAGCCGGTTGCCCCTGTTTCTTGATCGTCCGCTGCTGCTTCATTGACACACTGCGCTAGAAGCTGTAAATAAGGAAAACTTCAACCTTTACCCGTTGTGTGTACGGCAATGACGCGTCTTCTCCGATCACCATCAGCGCAACCAACACGACCGGAAGGTGGTAAAACACTGGTACGTTTAACGTGTACAGACAGACCGACGCCCCGCCTACAGTATCTTTACTTGGACTTGGCCCTCTACTTCCTCATCTGCTCTCGGATCCAAGTTTCAATTTTCTCCTTGAGTTCCGTGTTCGGTTGCAGCTGGTCCACAGTCAGAGGCACACGCGTGAACGGGTCGCTCTGGTCGTTCATCAGGTGCTGCGAAATGCACGACCGGTCCATCGTGTACCCGCTGGGCAGCAGCACGGGGTCTTTCATCAGCGTGAACACCAGCGGGTCGAGGAATTCCTCGGGGATCTCGCCCAGAGTCTCCTCCAGGCTCGCCGCGCCTTCTGCGGCCTTCTCAACGTCACTGACGAACGCCTCAAACTTCTGGACGTCGGCCGGCTCGAGCAACTGCGTGCGGCCCACGATGTGAGCGCACTTACGGAACACCTGCCCGTCATAAAAGCCGTTGGTGGCCACCGCGTCCAGGAAACTCGGGTACTGGGCGAAGTGCAGCATCGTCTCCACGATCTCCTGCAGCATCACCTTGGGACGGAACTTGTACTGCTCCGGGTTGTTCACCTTGAGCTCCAGGCCACGAGGGCCTGCGAGCTTGACCAGCACGCTGTTCAGCATGCTCACGAGGCGATCCAAGAGCTCCGGCATCTTGACGAAAGGCTCCTGGATCTCCGACGTCAGGTACGACATCATGTGAATCGTCTCGTTGGCAAGTTGAAGACTCGACGTCACGGTGCGCTCCTTGTCCGACAGCAAGCTCTGCTTCTGTTCTCGCACGGTTTCATCCAGAGCCATCCAGCGCGCCACATCCTGCATTTCCTCCTGCAACAGTTTGATTTCCGGCAGCGCGACGAGCGCATCCGTGACCAGACTGTTAATGTGGTTCATCAGGCCGTGCGCGAACTTGACAAAGTTCTCTCGGTCCTCGGCAATGGACAGGAAGGCGGCCTTGTGGCCCTCCAACTTCCACAGATACTTGAGCAAGCACGCAATGTTGTATCGGTGCTCCAGTTTCTCGTAGAAGCCCGTCTGCTCAACGTCACCATAGAGTCCCAGCAGGCACGGGGCAAGATGCCGCTGAGCCAGCGCGTCCGTCATGAGCAGCTCGACCCCGAAAGCAGTGCCCGCAGTCTCGCGCTCTTCCGACTCCTCTGACGGTAAGAAGATGTGGAAGAGAACCTCGCTCATCTTCGCACGCAAATGGGGGCTGTGCACGTAACCCGGACTGGACAGGAAGATGATGATCATCTTCAGCAGCTCGTTGAGCTCGAAAGCATTCAGCGCCTTGGGCTGCAAGCGAGCCACAAACTTCAGTGTGGTGCACAAGTCGTCCACCAAGTGCTCGGGAATGTACTTGAGCACCGCGTTAGTCTCCGTGTCAGGCGGCGAGAGAGGCAACTGAAGCGACGCACTCGCGTCATACACGCCAGCTCCAGTGCAGATCGAGTTCACAACGCCGCAAGTCAGCAGGGAGAAGCGAATCATCTCGTGCAGCAAGTCTGGGTGAAGCAGTTCGGCGTCCATGATCATCTTCGCAGCTGCCATCTGGTCGAAGTGAGCCCGCAAGCGCGGGTCTGCATTGGGGGCGTTCATACGGTTTTGATAGTACGAAAGTTGGCGGAGCAACCGCATGTACTGGCCCATGATCCCCACGGGACCAAGATGCATCGCCCTCGCTGTGATGAAGTAGCAACGCGTGATGAAATTGAAGTCAGACGCGCTCAGAAGCTGGCGATCGTCTTGCTGTGAAGCTGCGTCCTCGGTCCCTGCGCCAACCAGCCTCGTCTCGTCAAACGGGAACAAAATGTTCTGCGTCGCCATGTACTCCGCCTTGATCAGTTGCGCTTTCTTCGACTTGGGCACTAGGAAAGGGCCACACAACTTAAGCAACACCATCGTCAGGTTGACGAACATGCCGTTCGTGGACGTGATGTTCACATCCGGGTTCTCCTTGGCGCGCTCAGCGTTCACCTGCATGGCTTGTTCCAGCCACGCCAAGACCTGCTCACGAGCAGGCCCACCGGCTTTCAGCAGCAACGTTACAACGTCCGATACCGTGGTCTGCACGCTGTCCAGCTTGTTGCGAATCGACAGGATCGAGTTGTCCACGTCGTTCTTGGTGCGCTTCGTGATGTTCGCGAACATCTGCGTGATCGCCGGGTCTTGTCCGCAGCTGAAGCGCAGCAGCAGCCCCAGCGCAGTCGCATCCTGCAGACGCCGACCCGTCATGGGCGGCCCGGGGGTCAGCATGAACCCTGGGATCTGCGTGAACGCCATGGCCAGCGCCTTGTTGCGACAGAGCACCGCCAGCACGTACATGTTGTTGTAGAAGTTGGACATGAGCGACGGCGGGTTGATCATGAACAGCTCGGCCAGCAGCTTCTGGAAAATGGGCGCGAACACGGCCAGCGTGGCGCCATTGGCCTCCAGCTCGTTCACCACGCCGTCCACGAATTCAGGCGTCTGCGCGTTGGTCTGCAGCCTCACAATCTTCTCCAGTGCGTCAGTATTGATCGTGCCCGCTTCAAAGGGGAAAATCTCCGGGTCCGTCAGCGCCGTGGCGCTGTAGTTGATGCACATCTCCCGAATGCTGTCCAGACACTGCTGAGCCTCCTGCTTCTTGTCGTCCGGCAGCCGAACGAAGCTCGACAGCAGCTTCTGAGCCTCGTCTCGGCAGCGATAGAAAACCTGCTCTAGGTAGGCGACAGCGGCCAATGGGTGCTGCACGCCGCCCGGTAGATCGGCCGGGTTCATGATGACTCTAGAGTAGAGCACCTCGCTGGCATTGGAAGAGCTTAGTAGCTCCGACTGGCCCTCGTTAAGAGGAAGCAGTAGAAATTCACTGCTGCTGTTGCTCGGGCTAAGCGTTACGTGCAGCACGCGCTGCAGCATGTCGTTGATGTAGGTTTCTGGCTGTAGCACATGTTTCTTGGGCTTCTTGGGCTCTTTGGGGGGCTCTACAGGTGCAGAAGCCGCCGCGCGATTCTTCTTGTCTGCTTGGGGGGCCGGCGCATCCGCATTGGTCATAATGACGTCCTCTTTTGCGTTTTCGGCGCTCTGATTGGCTGAAATGACGTCTTGAGCCTCCTCCAGCTTTTGCAGCCGCTTGCGCCGGATCTCGTCGGCCGATGCAGGCGCAGCGCCCTCCGACAGCGCCGTGCCGGTCGACGCGAAGGCGCCGCCCTCGCTCTTGCTCTCCTCGTCGCCCTCGCTCTTGCCCTGCAGCCACGCGCTCACCCAGCCCGACATGTTCGCGATCCAAAGTTGTCTGATCTTGTTTGTATCGGGTTACGATTACGTATGGGAGGGGTACATTGATCGGTACACTTTCAAAAGACAAGATGCTTCTTGTGCGTCGAGGAGCTACGCTGTTGCGCGGCAGCTGCACGCACCGCTGCTTGTCGGTTGCTGTGGGTTCGCAGTCGGTTGGAAAGAGTGAAGACGCCGCTACAGATGCATGGCCGTCTCGCTTTCATATGACCAGATCCCAGCGAGATATGGAGATGTTAGGCGGACGATTGGCTGCAGGACGAAAGGCCGGCGACGTGCTCTTCCTGCGCGGGTACGGCGCTCGCAGAGAAGATGCAATGCTGGTACAACGAGATATGTTAATTTAATCAATTATTGTGTACTATGATGCAGGGACTTGGGCTGTGGTAAGACTTGCTTGGCTCGGGGATTCGTGCGCGGTTACACGGGCCAGAAGGAGATGGCGGTGACGTCGCCCACGTACTTGCTGGTGAACACGTACGACGAGGTGAAAGAGCTGCCGACTGTATACCATGTGGATCTGTACCGCTTGGACGCGGTGACGGAGCAGGACGCGGCGGCGCTGGGACTGGCAGAAGCGTTCGAACTGGGTGAGATGGAACACGCTATCAAGTTGATGGGCTGCTGTTGCTAATGATTAATTGACGTAGGGATCACGTTGGTGGAGTGGCCCGAGCGCTTTGATGGGCAGACCGTTCCGGTGGAGAGGCTGGAGGTGCACATCTCCTATGACGAAAACGATGCCGAGATTCGGCACGTTGAGTTCAAGCCGATCGGCGAACGATGGACGAAGCTCTTTGAGACGGAAAAGTAAAGTGGGCAACGCAATACAGGCATGGAGAATGCATTGTGCTGCGGTGTTGTTTTAGGTCGTTTGTGACGCTTGACTAGCCTGTGGTTGCTGTGACGACATCGGACGCAGCAGAAGATCCGTGGCCCATGGACAGCAGCAGTCGTCGGATTTCCTCGGCACTGGCAGTCGGTGTAGCTTGGAAGCTTTCTTTCTGTTGGGCGAGGAAACACTTGAAGTCATGGCGCGAGATGACCCCAGAGCGGGTTGAGCACGTCGACGAAGCCACCGTGGCGTAGGACCTTTCGCTGCGGCAGTCTTCGTCTTCGGCTTGATCGTCCCCCACAATGACAACCGACGGACATCCCTCCAGAAAGCGGAGTTCCTGTTCAACACGGCTAAGACGCTGTCTCTGAAGTCGCTCTCTTTTCGTTTCCTGGATGATGTTGCTCTTTATCGGGCGGTTGGAGTCTCCATGCAGAAGCAAGACGCCGTCTGTTGGCCCAACTTGCAGCTCGTCAATGGCGAACAGCGGGTAAGCGCTGCTTTTCGAAGCGATGAGCTCCTCAATCGCTCTCTTTTCGTCTTCATTCATGGTGAACTCGTTGCATTGCGGAGGAGCGGCTTCGTCTTGAGGGGTTGCGCTGCTTTTCCCGGCAGATTCGCTACTGGCTGTATCGTCTCCAACAGAACCAGTTTCATCCTGGAGCAGTCTTTCGAGTCGATCCTCCTCGTCTTTGGTCATGTTGGCTTTCATCCCGTTGGCCACAACCTGCTTGTTGCGCTCAATAAAGTTGCTGGTCTTCTTGATACCAGCTTCTTGGCTACAGGACACTGTATCATCATTTGCCGGTGCTTGACTGCGTCCTGAACTGCTACGGCTGGTCTCACTTCCACGGGAGCCAAGGTTGACTGCTGTGAGGGACCGGGTCTGCGTAACAAAGGTTCGACTGGAGGAGTCGACTCTGCTGGTGGCATCTTGCTTTGGACCGGGCTGTGGGGGCGACTGGGCCCTCTTCTGCTTCCTTGGAGCGATGTTTGCGTACAAGTTCTTCCCTAGTTTCTCTTCCAGGATGGTGTCTAGCTGACGAATGTGGGCCATCTTGAGCGCGATCTTGGCTGCCAAGCTGCCTTTACCCTCTGGGTCGTCGTCTCCGTCCTCAAGAATGCCCTACACAAGAGAAAAGGAGTGGTAAGTGCCCATTTAGCGTCTTGATGAGCACAGCAGAGAACGTACAAATGCTTGCTGCTTGGACAATCCTGACTCAATCAGCACCCGCGACCAACTTTGACGCGTAGATTGCCCATCCTGAGACTTGGCGTCGCTCTCACGCACATCCTTTTCCGTCATGAGAGACACGATTTGCTGGTAGTTCCGTGGGAATTCAACCAAGTGCTCTCCATTCTCATCCATACGAGAGCTGAGCGAACCAACATAGGTCTCGAGCTCTTCGCGGACGCGCTGGCGGTTGGCTTCGTCATCCAGAAACCGTGTGCGATCGGCAAGTACTTGCTTGTATTCATCATCGTCGGTACTCTGTTCCTCGGGTGCAAAACATTCCTCCTGGTTCGGTAGACTGTCCGTACAATCCTCCTCTCCACGAACATCAGCTAGGAGAGGACCCATAACTTCTGCTGTTTGTCGGCTTTCCTGGTGTTGCTCAGGCTTCAGGCGAGAATCACAGGCCACGTATTCGTTTGAGCTGGAATCGCTAGTGTCCTCATTGTTGCTCGAGCAACTGCCAGCGATCAAATGCAGTGACGGGCTCGTAGCACCAACAGACTCTGGAGCTGTCTGAAAGCCGAAGATGGATACACGTGAACTCTCGGAAGTATTTCCTGTGCTTCTTGACGAAAAAGTGCTGCTAGGACCTTCTTCCTTTCCGAAGTGTTCGATGTCGGCACTGGAACTCGTTTCCTTGGGAGAACTGAAACACGCAGTGAAGTGGATTGACAGTGAACGCGGAGGCGAGTCGGGCAAGCGGGTTAGCGTTGATAGAGGCGTCTGTCTCCATTCTTGACTTGCATTTTGACCTGGGGCCGGCAGCAGCCGCTGAATGCGAGGCTTCTGAAAAGGATAAAAAGTAGTGGCGCCATTAGAGTTGCGTTGTGTCCTGCGGAAACAGGTTTCGTACTCGAAACACTTCACTTACAGGTGTAGTATTCGGACGACGCGGCTCGCCGAGGTCGCTGTTTGAGCTTCTACCACGATGGTCGGCCGTGCCAAATTGGAGCGAACGAGCAACCAAGCGCGATCGGCTCTGCGAGTGCGACGCCGGCCGTCTTCCGTCAGAGCGAGGTCGCTGCATCCTCCACGAAGCCGTGAATGGAGTTTCACTGCAAGAATGCTGGTCGAAAAATAGCGAGAAAGAGCTTGGAATTCAAAGTGGTGATCGTGTTGGACATCCACGCAGTAAATAGATGGGGCTGATGACTAACCTTTTGCTCCAAACGTTTCTGTGAAGGCCAGCGTCGGTAACTCGGCCTGGTCGGCAGGAAGAGCATTGCTGCTCGCTAGCACGTCTGCCACAACAAAATGACGACGTGAAACACGCCCATAGTTGGTCTTGAGTGGAGAGGTTCCTGGCTCGACAACTGGATGACAATTTGCTGAGTGAAGACTGGCACCGCAGTGACGAACAGCGATAACAAGTCGCTAACAGGATTTCTCACTACGGATTCAAATCCCTTTTGATAGTGATCGCTAGTGCTGACCACTGAAAAGGAGGACTCTCATGCAGCTTCAATAAGTCGATTGCCGCAAAGTTGTTCCTGCACGGATCTCTTCCATGCCATGGACAGCAACCAACCAAGTTGCAGTGAGTTCCTCCAACAAGTGTGTGCTAAAACTCGCTTCGTCCTGCAACCGCTTCAACGTCACTAGTCTGTCACTCTTTCAGCTTGTCGGTCATAGCATCCACGAACTGCTGCAACCGATTGACGGCACTCACCACTGCACCTCACAAATTCAAGCGCCATGGCCGCCGTCGCCTCTGAGCGGCTGCACTCGACGGTGCGGCTGAACCAGTTCACGCTGCAGTTCGAGGACGCGGCGCTGGAGCGGACGTACCAGGCGGGGCTGCACCCGCGCAAGAAGGCGCTGTGGCTGCGCTCGCTGCTGCCGGCCGCGGCGTCGCAGCTGCTCTTCGCACTGGCCGACGGGCTCGACTTCCCGGTCGAGAACCTGCTGGTCACGGTGCCCACGCGGGTCTTGCTGGCCATGCTGCAAGTCGCCATGTGGCTGCTGGTGCGCTGGGACCTGGTGCGCGCCGAGGAGCCGACGATGCTGCTGGTGTCGGTGGCCAGCGGCATCCCCACGCTGCTGCTGTACGCGCTGCAGCGCTCAAGTCTGTGCCAATGGGACGCGCTGTTCGTGACCTTCGGCCTGTCGTTCTACACGATCCCCAAGGTCACGCCGCTGGGCTACGTCTCGTCCTTCTACGGCAGCTGGGCGACCGCAGCGGTCTACGCTGTGCTCACTTTCCTGGTTCGACCGCCTCCGCGACGAGCCGAGGGCGTGCTGGGCGTCTTCTTCCTGGTGCCCATGGTCTGGGTCTTCAACACCATCGCCTACTACTCCGAATACAATTCCAGGGAACGCTTTGCGCTACGTCATCGCTTACAGCGGGAAAGTATCACGTTGGCTGTGGCCTGCACGTCCGCGGGAGGCGAGGCCCTGCTGCAAGGCGGGGAGGACGACGGCTGGCTGCTGCTGCACAACTTATCGCTGCGTGGACTCATGGCAGCCAACACCAACAACACGGCGTCTTTCGTTGTCGCCGTGGTCCTTTGGGGCGCCTTCACGCTCGGCGGCTGGGCGTCCCTGCCCGACACTTTGAAGTTCGTGGACGAAGCAACTGGCTGGGCGTGGTTCAGCCACTGCGCAGGCGTGACCGTCTTCCTTCTTGTGATGACGAGGCGGCTTCGTTGGCTGCTCGTGGTGCCGGTCGTCGGCGCCTTCGTCTTGTGGGTCATGTCGCTAGCGATGCCGGCGTCGTGGATCATTTTCTCGGCTCATAGCGTGGGCTACGGTCTTCTGCTGGCCTCGGTGGTGATCGCCATGGGCGTTTTCAGCTGGTTCGTGTGTGCGTGGAGAGAACTCGTGTCCTTCCTCACGCGCTCGTGCTTCCTGTACCCGCAGCTTCAAGCCGGGATGGAGCGAGAATACCCACTGCTGGTGCGTATCGTATCCGAGTACACTGCAGGCTTCGATCCCGAGATATTGTCCGCTCGAGTGCCAACCGAGACGGCAATCGAGGCTATGGGAACACAAACGCTTACGGCGTCTTCAGAAAAGCAGGACTCTGTTACGAAACAACCGACGAAAGAAGCCTCAGCCGTTAAGGCATCGAAAGGGAACAGCAAGGACTTGCCAGAGAAGAAGAAAAACGAGACTGCAGAGTCTTCAGCGGCTACCAACCGTGGAGAATTAGAGAAGGTTTCCAACAAGAAGAACTCGAAGGCTGGCCTGTTATCGACAGAGCCACGTGAAGATACCAGAGCGATTGAAGGCTCGGAGCGGAAGATGGTGTCGGTTTTGCCGTCGTTCAAGCCTGGCAAATGTTTCTTTTGCTCGAAGAACGATGCCGAGCACTTCGTGCCAGCGTGTGGCATGTGGGGGAAGTGGACTCATTGGCGGATGAACCAACAACACAGCTCGGCAATCGTGCCGGGGGCGTCGCCTGTAAAGGGCGCGGTTGCTGTGTCAATGTGCACGTCGTACTACGACCTCCAGAACGACAAGTGCGAACTTGAGGAACAAGTTTTAAAGTTGACGAACGAAAACGTCAGCCTCGCCACAAGTCTGGCGGATTTCAAAGAGCGTGAGCGACGTCTGGCCCTTGAGACTTTGCAGCTTAAGACGGAGCTTCACGCGCTGGAAGAAAAGCATTCGGCGGAGCTACGACAACAAGAAACCCACCTACAAGCGAAGATGGAGGCGGTGCAGATGGAGGCGAATCGAGTGACCCATGAGCACAAAGTCGAGACGAAGAAGTCTGACGTCGCGCGCTCTTCATCCCTGCGCAAGCAGCTCGAAGCGAGCGAGCGACTAATTGAACAGGCCAGCTCGCGCGCTGAAAGTGCCGAAGAAGACGCTGCGGCTCTGCGTGCAAGTCTGGAGAAGACCCAGCAACAAGTCGAAGAGTGGAAAGAAAAGGCTGCAGAACTGCGAGGTCAACTGTCTACTGCTGAGCACAAGTCGAAGCAGCCAAGTCACCCGCAAGGAGGGAGGTTGTCCCCGCTGTTTGGCCCCGCAGGCCTCGATTTCTCCTTCTCGTCGACCACAAGTGGCTCGTCCGTTGATTCGTCGCCTGTAGGGGGTCTGCAGACCTTGGCTCCATCCAGTCGACTGCCATACGCGCAGTCACTGGAGATTGAAGGACTGCGGGAGTCCAGCAGACACGCGCAGGACGACGTGGACTACTCAAAGCGCTGGAGACTTCTCCAATCTGCGAAAACGGACGAAACCCCATGAAAAATACGCCAGGGCGGCGTGACGAAGTCGAGGTTGAAAGGCGCCAACGAGAGCTGCCGACATCAATACATGAATTGCACTAATCGAGTTTTCTGCTACCTGTAGGTGCCTACGATCGAGTCTCAGAAGAAGCCAAGTGGAGGGGCTTCCACGCTGCCGTTGCTGTCGAGTTGGTGGTAGTATTTCTTCAACAGATCCGAGTAGCACTGCAGCGAGTGGGCAGCGTACACCCGAAAGCTATGCGGGTATCTCACGGAGCTGGCAAGTTTCCGAAGGTCGTCCAACGCAACCAGCTCGTCTCCGGGAAGGTATCTCAGATAGTACGGAGGTTCGCGCCGGAGCTCCTCGTCCAGCAACTCGACTTCGTGGCAGGGTTTGCCGCCGGGAAGCCCCTCGTTCACGCTCGCAGTCGCTGCTGCGTTCGAGTCTTCCGTCGTGTGGCGTTTCAAAGTACGGAAGGCGAGCGCTCGACTGCGAGCTGCCAGTTGCTCGGCTTGGAACTTGTGGTTACCATCGCGAGCGTGACGCCGCTCCTGGGCGATGATGACCGCCAAGCACGCGTCAAACGCGCGCCAAAGAGCTTGTTCTGTACGAAGGACGTTGAGATCAGCGGCCGTCATGCTCGGGTTGCACGGGTGTTGAACGGCGTGGCTGCTCCTGCGATAGTCACCGTAGCTGTCATCTTCCTCCTCGAATTCGTCGTCATGGGATCGACTGAGCTCTAGGGACGAGATGGCGCAGCGTCCGATCAGTAGATGGTCAATGGGCGAGTCCAACACGAAGCGATTGGCTCGTACAACACGGTACACGAGCAGGTGATGGTACTTGGTGCGCACGTCGGCGTTCCAATGCAAGTAGAAGGTCATGTGGCGCTGTACCAGAGCCTTGAGGATACTTTGCCTCAGCTCACCTTCAAAGTAGTCCATGCGGTTGTACAGGAACAGCAGCGTACTGCTCAAGATCTCGCAGTTCTCGCTCGACAGCATGAAGCGCATCCCAGTCGCGAACGTTTGACCTCGGAAGCCAGGAGGCAGGCGATAGACCATCATCCCGCTGCCGCGGTATCTGTCAGCGCCGCCGATCTCCGTGAGCATCGCCGTGGCGCTGAACCATTCCTCAAAGCGCGTCAAGCAGACTTCGATACTGCGGGCGTGCAGGACGTTGGTGCACTCGTACATGGCCAACACACAGCTCTCCAGCAACTGGTTGTTGCGCAGGATCTGCACCACGTTGTCCAGTACCGTCCGAATGGCTCGAATCGAGTCGAGTTCGAACGGTAGACGTTCCTCTTCTTGACTTCCAGGCTGGATCTCCATGGACGAAGACGGCAAAGGACCAGAAGTATCGCGCACGTAGAGCCACTTGGCCCAGCACGCTTCTTTCAGCAGTAAGAGAGACACGCGGATCAGCAGCGTGTAGCCTGGCAGACACGTCCACACGACGTCATCACCTAGGGCGGTGTTGGCCGCGTGAAGACACACAAAGCCCATGAACTTGGAGAAGAATTCGCCGTCGTGACTCAGCTTTTCCAGCCAACAATTGCGTGTCAAGTCGTTCATACGGAAGATTTCCGAGTCTTGGTAAGGCCCCAGGTACGGGGAGAAGCGGGTCCACCGGAAGAGCGTCGGGTTCTGGTTCACGAACTCCTCTTCGTCACTGCGTAGTGCCGACATTCCAGCCGGATCGAAGTTGTTGGTGGTCTTGTAGCGACTGGAGACCTTGGCGGTGCTCGTTCCGTCCCCGTTTCCTTCCTCACTGAGCACATATCCACCGTAGTCTGTCCATCGCAGCAGAGAGCCCTCGAACGTGTTGCCGTTCCAAGGTCGAGATGTCGATGGGCGTCGCTCGGATTGTTTCGTAGGAAGATCTGAAGCCGTCGAAGCCGCGTCCTCTTCCGATAAATCTTCGACGCGCGAGTCGTGTGCGTGGAGGTTGATCCACTGCTTTTCACGGTACGCGCCGAAGATCTGCTCTAACATGACGGTCTGAAGAACTGGCACGCGGAAGTAGCAGACGGCGAACACGCGCGCGTAGAATCTCGTTTCCACGAGTGAAATGTACGCTCTCTTCTTCATTTTGGCGGCCTCGAGGTTCTCGACGGCGTACTTGAACGTGGCGATGAGCAAGCACCGGTAAAGGTACAAGTCCCGCTCGCCGTCCGCAACGTCTTCGCTATTGACGCGGTTCTTGTTGGCGTAGGCGCTTTCATTCTCGGAATTGTCCGCCAAACGACTTTCTTCGTTGAAATCCATCTCGTTGACCGACGACGTGGGCGAGTTGGCGAGCCACCCCATCCCCGACCCATTCGCGGGGCGAGTGCTGCTAGGAGCTTTCGGGGTAGCGACCCGTTTCGCTTCTGAGCTGTCGGTCTCCGCACCGTTCGGTAAGTGGAACTCGACGCGCTCCATGATGAGCCCGATGAGCTGGAAGTACAGGTTGCGTGTATCCGTTGGCAACGAAGCTTTGTTGTCGTTAAGCTGAGCGACAAGGAACTTCCAGCAGATCAACAGGCCGCGACGACACTGTCGGAACAACTTACGACGCTGATTCCAGTCGTGAGCTACGAACAACGAGGTTAGTTACCGCAACTTCAAGGCAGGGACGAACGTTGATGCGCTTACCATTGCCCCCGAAGGAGGTCTCTTTGCCCGAGTAAAACAGTCGAACTTGTTGCTGGTTTTCACGCCCCGCCATTTGCTGCAGAAGAGCAAGAAGCGTCTCCATGCTCCTCGCCCCGCTGTCTCCACTAGCTTTCTTGTGTGGACTTGTAGTCGTAGGGGAGCACGTGGTGCATTCGGCAACCAGCTTGGGGATCTTGACGAGTAGCGCGGCCCAGTCGATGTTGCCTTGTCTTGTGTACTCTTCAATCACGACAACTTGAGGGTTGGCCGTCCCCGTAGCCGTCAGCGACCCCGAAGTCTCGAGACGCGCCTCTAGCTCCGCGGTGCTCAGGTTGCGAGACGTCGACGCATGGAAAGCGACGGACGAGGAGGAACCGTAAGGCCCACTTACAAACTGCACCGAAGGCAACGGGACGGCGGACACTTGTGCGGCTGCTGACGTCGAGCTCGAGTGCTTGCCCCCTAGGGACTTGAAGAACCGTTTGATCTTGTTTACCATAGCGGAAGGTCGTTCCAGGAATGACCGAGCTCTTGTGGCTTCACGACGAGTTGCGAACTGCTGCGGGGCTCCGACTGCTCCTGTTGTTCTCGTGAGCCCGGGCACCTTCTCCAGTTTCTACAGATTTTTCTACGCTTCACCCAAAAAGGGTTGGAGACTATCCTTGCTGAATAGCCTACCTCCGGTGCATTCTGGACTGTATCGTTTGCGTGAAGCTGGCGTGATGCCAGCAGTTCGTATTCTTCCTCGTTGACAGTAGAAGTCGGTTCTCAAGAACGACATACTTCAGGAGGTGGCACGCACGTTGGACAAACGAACCCCCAAAATCTCAGCGAGGCCCTATGCAGACATCAACGTGAAGTAACAGTGATCACATCCACCGAGAGAGACGTCGGTGAGGCCTTATTGATGTAGTGGCATTTCGAGTCGGAGCGTGGAAACAATTAAGATAAGTTTTCGACCTCTACTGTTCCTACGAACATGCACACGCAAGTCTGGAGAAAGGTTCGCAAGCCGCAAAGCAGTCACGAATAAAAATAATGTATCGCGCTGAAGATGATCTGCATCTGCAGAAAGCCAGATTGTGAAGCTGCTAATGGTCTACATGTAGATAAAAAGCCGTATTATGGCAGTCTGGCTAGCTTGTCCAGGAACAAAACTTCAAACAAGAAATTTCACGCGAGCTGCTGATGACGAAAGCGGACGACATCCTTGACAGAAGCTCGGATGTGGATAAAATGGCCCTGATCGATACAGTTATTCATACTGTAAGTCAAGCATGTCGTGGATCTGAGTGCCGACAGAGAGCGATGTTTTTATGGTTGTGGTTGACAAAAGCGAAAGTGCGAATGGCCTTGCGGTGATAGTGAAGTGCTGAAGGTGAACGCAGGGCTCAATATATGTTCAGCTGTTCTCCATTCCAGGTGCCGCTCTCGATTCCAACGAATCCTTCTGCACCAAACGAGCGAGTGGGTCGTAGCACTAACATGTACATCGCAAAGCGACAAGCGATCACGGACTTGCTGGTGCTAACTGCATTGTCCCCTTGTGCAACCCACAGTTGAATGGCGTGCACAGCGTCCCGAGCCGCTTCACCGCTTCGTCCGTTAATTCTCCCTTTGTCATCTGAGATGTGGGCGAGAAGGTATGCTGTGCCGTTGAGTGGGTGCTCTCAGAAGGTAGAAGCAGCAATTCCTCCAGACCCACCCGCTTGAACGTTTCCACTCCCAAAGAAAACAGCTCACAGGTTCCTCGCTTCTTTTCTCACTCCGTCAAATCCACTGTGTTGAATGCAATGCCTGCTTCAAGAGGAGGCGAGTCTGGAGGCACGTTCCACATCGCCAAGCTACCAACCAGCACTGTATGGGTCGTCCTTTTCGCAGCTCTTTTCTTTTTCTTGTTGCGCTTCTGTTGTGACTTCAACGTACTAGTTCCAACACCAGAAGACCCAGATGGCACCTCCCCTGCCGCTTCTAGGACGTTCGGTGTCGCTCGGATCTCACCACTGAGCATGTACTGCACCATATCAAGTCGATCGATCTGACTGCGAAACGAAAACGATGCCAAGAGGGTCGTCTTCCTCTGTCGCTCCAAGTTGGAAAAGAAGTTGGAACGCGCTTTTGCAGCGACAATCGACTCACTGGATGCCTAGAGTCTCTTGTTCGAGAAGATGGATCGAGTGCGAGCGTTGTATGTCGGAGCATAGTCGCTTACGAATTCACCGCCGTCGACAATTCTTCCGTATCGCGAAATGTCCAGAGCAGTGAGAGCCATGAGCGCTGCGGGTCCATGTCATCGCTTCACCCCGTCACCGGGGTTGTTACACTCTCAGAAAGCCTCCCGTCACGCTTCGATCCAGGAGTTCAAACTAGTATCCAAGTACGCTCCATGCAGGACTTGCATGGCGAACTCTGCGTTGATCCCTTCAGGCCACCCTCGCAGCTTTGGCAACTCAGTGGGAGCTTCAGGTGGCGAGTTCGTCAGGAACAACAGGAGCTCGCGTGGCAGTAGCTGCAACCAAGGATTTGACTTGGACTTGGAGATTTCGTACGCCCTGCGCGCAACACCTTCCATCCGAGCGATTTGCTGGGCAATACTTCGAGTATCCGTCTCCTTCGCCAAGGTGTTCAACAGAGAGATGCTTCTGTTTAGTCGACGTCTCGGAAGATCGTTCGCCGTACTGCTCTCGCTATTCTCTCGTCGACGATTCATGCGACCTCCTGCTAGACTTTGATTTCGTATCGTCAATGGCAGAACTATCAGGTTTCATCAAACACTTGTGCTCCTAGTATCCCTCTGGGGAGAACGAATCTGGTACGCATCGTCTGGAACCGCAGGATCATCCCTTCCTGCGTGCTCAATGGCTGGACTTCCGCTCAGTGATGGCCAAAAATGTATTGGGTGGCATTGCAGACAAAGCGACGAGTAGCAATATGTATTGAAGTTCCTGGTTAGCTTCCAGTAAGAACTGCAATGCCAGTCATAGCAGCAATATTTACT